>CM037879.1:28641239-28822884 GCA_021292165.1 Shinisaurus crocodilurus | reverse complement strand
CGGAGGGAGGAAGAGAAGGAATCAACTTGTGTTGGAAAAGGAAAACATATGATCCCCCCAAATCTTATGTGTTTGCTAGCCAAAGGAATGCATGCAAAATTGATGCACCTTCCTTGAACACCCCTGCTACTTGGCTTGGTGCTGCTAAACAGAACTTTGCATTTTCTGTATCAACATGCAGGGAAGAGTAACAAAGAGAGGGGGCGCGCCCCTCCCTCCTCTCTGCATTCAGGTGTCACACCAAACCACAAGGAGAGGGGGAAGCGAGGGCAAGTGTGAGCCGAAGACCCACCGCAGTGAGTTCTCATCACAACAACCACGCCACATGCATGGTTTGGTTGTGATGGAACGTGCTGCTTTCTGAGGAAGTTGAAAAAGCAGTACCTCGATAAGAGAGACCAGCCCGATGCTCTCTGAGCTGAGCCTACCGATATGGAGGCTCTGCTCCTTCCGAGGCCCTGGTTGGCGAGATCCGACAGGGCAGGAAGGTCTTGAAGTAGGCTGAATGTTTCCTGGGGGCGGGCTAAGAGGGAATTGGATTCGTCAGATCCATGGCCTCTCCCCTTCCCACTGTTACAACTGGACAGGGATGGGGACTCGGACCCAAGACTGGACTCGTGAGTCGGACTGAGTCCCCCCTCTGACTCGAGTCAGACTCGAGTCCAATATTTTTAATGGGACTTGAGACTCAGACTCGGACTTGAAAACCAAGGACTCGTGTTCCAAATCGGTTCCTCAAATGCAGCGATGGATGGGTTTTAGGAAGTACAGCAAGTTTATTTTTTAAAATCATTTCCCAAAATGCAACCTTTCAGACATTTTGGGTTTGGCTGCCTCTGCCTGCTGTTTGGGGTTCCCAGCCTCCTCTGCCTGCCTGGTCTCTTCTTAACCAGTTCCACAGTTTGAATTGTCCAAGACAAAGGCCTCTGCCTGCCAGTTTTTGGGGTTCCCTGCCTCCTCTGCTGCCTGGTTATTTTGGGTTTGTCTGCCTGGTCTGTTCTTGCCAAATCAGGTTGCAGAGTTTTGAAATAAAAAGGCACACTTGTGCCTAGAATTTATTTAAGCCACACATCTGAAGTAGCCTTATTTTGTTGGGGAAAAAAACCCCATTGATTTTAATAGGGACTCATGGAGTCAGCTTTGGGAGTGACTCGTGAGTCACCATTTTGGACCAAGGACTTGGACTCGGACTCGAGACTCGGGTCCAAAGACTCGTGACTCGACTCGAGACTCAAAACCAAGGACTCTTCAACTAGAGTTGAAAATCGGCCGCGCCGGGGCAGAACGAGGCCGAGCATGGCCCCGCTCTCGGCCCAGCAGGCCTTAACCTCCTCTTAGGGGGGCGGCTCGCGCGCTCTGCGGAGAGCCGCCCCAGCCGCCCAATCCGGCGGAGAACTGGCTGCTGGGTTCGAGGGGCCCCGTTGCATCACTTCTGGGACCGGAAATGACACGACGGGACCGATCTGCGCCTGCGCATAGGCCCCGTCGCGTCATTTCCGGTCCCGGAAGTGACGCGACGGGACCTCCGAACGCCTCCGAGACCCCCCGAGATGCGGTAAGAAATTGTTTGAGCGGTGCTGTGCGCCGCTCGAAAAAACAAGGCAGGGAGGGGGCGGGGGGCGAAATAAGGCTCGGGCAGCACGCCCAGCCTTATTTACGCCGCTATGAGACTTCAAGATACCTGCAACTGGATAGTGTCAGAGTTGTTACCCCTAATTACCGGGTGCGCCCGCCCCACACTACCCCTAGAGGCGCTAGGATCTTTTGCTGGAGTCTAATGTGTTGTTGCTTGAGAGTGTAGGTTCCCTACTTATCTCTGTACTAGAACAGATGGACACACTTAGAAAATACAAGAACATCTTTATTACATGAGGGATAGAACAGATACCGATTCCTTCGTCTCTTAGATTCAAAACACAAATATCAACAGCAAGGCAGAAGTTCACCATTCACACTCATACCCTCTAACTCTAAGACAGTGATGGCGAACCTTTTTGAGCCCGAGTGCCCAAACTGCAACACAAAACCAACTTATTTATTTCAAAGTGCCAACACTGCAATTAAACCTGAATACCGAGGTTTTAGTTTTAGAAAAACAACTCATACAGTTGTCCGAACTAATTAACATCTTTCGTTTTTAAAAGAAAAACACAATAACAGAGCTTTCAATGATACAAACAGTTTTTTATTGAAAAAAAAATCAACTCAAAAAATTATTATAGTACTACATTGTACACATAGCCTGAAAGGAATTTATACAAACTTTTTAAATAATTAGGCACATGTATTTTTGGATAAGGGATTCTCAACTTGTAATATGATTATATGCCAGACTGAAATTGTATGGGGCAAGCTTTAACCCGGGTCCTTTCCCTGCTTCTACAGGTGTCGGATTAGTAAAAGTAAAAGTCAACCTGTACTAGGATGAGCAAGATAAACAAGAAAACTAAACGTGCTTAACACATTTTAAACACTTTATGTCTTGGACTGCAAACACTGCATTAGGTAAAAGTTTGCATTGGGCATGCTTTTGCACAATTGATGTGGTTTTTGCTATTGCATGCATGCTGATAATTTGTCAAGCCTTGGCTCATACTCCGTTAGTTTGAGAGCAACACATGCAGCACTCAGGTCAACTGTTAGGGCTTTACATCCAAGCCATGCTTTGTGCATCATTCTTCAAAATCTTTTAAATGTGATAACAATGTAGAAAAGAATTCTGTAACAGGAATTCTAGAATGAAATCATTCTGTTCCACACTGTGAGAAAGAACAAAATCATTAGTGTTTTGCAAGAAGGGGACAGTCTTTTCGCGATCTGGTGACCAATGGCTCGAGTGCCCACAGAGGGGTCCCTGCGTGCCAGCTGTGGCACCCGTGCCATAGGTTCGCCATCACTGCTCTAAGAGATAGAAGAACTTAACCTAATAGCCTATCGGATAGCAATAAGATTGGAGACTAGAGCTTCATGCTACAAAGAGAAAGGAAGTTCGAAGACCCCAAAGGATACCTGTCCTTATTGTTCGTCCAGTGAAGCCAGTTCTGACAGAAGTTGTCATGTGGGTTAAGGTGAGCCGTGAGCTACCTTCCATTCGAAAACCCTCAATTCTAAAACCCTCCCTGTTTGTCCTATGGAGAAGGGAGGAGTCCCCTCTAGTGAGTGAGTAAATCTTGACGTGTCCTACACGAATCCCCCTATTGTTCTATTGTGCTTTCCCCTTGTTAGACATTTCTTCCTGACTTATATGTATATTGACCATATTTCATTGCAATATTTCCTCTTGCCTACCTCTTGCTTTTCCTTAATCCATAAGCTCATCACACCCCCCCCCCCCGAATATTGACATAGCCTGCAGTCTGATTCCCTTCTGGACATGTGTTAATCCCTTTAGGCTATCACCTCCTATTTGTATTCTCTCTTTCACATGCTCTCATACTCTCAGTCCAGAGGTTACACCAGTTCATACTTGACCAATGTCCCATAAGCCAACATTTCAGGCCTGTATGGATCCCTGTCACTCTTTCCACAAGAGTAGTTATTATATCCATCGTAACACCACCCATGGGCATGCTGCCAACACACCCTATTTCCCCCCTTCCAGAGGTCAGAGTTCTGAGAGGGAGATGCCATGGAGGTTTCCGCAGTGGCTTGGTGGAGCCTGGAGCAGGGCTCCAATGTTGGGAAAAACCTCCAAAGTTGGAGCTCTGAGTAAACCTAACCTACCTCACAGGGTTGTTGTGAGGATAAAGTGGAGGAGGATTATGTAAGCCACCTTGGGTTCCTTGCAGGAAAAAAGGCGGGGCATAAATATAATAAATAAATAAAATAAGACATGGGGTGTGTGCGTGTTCCTGTACAATCTTATGGCTCCCAGGACACTCTAGGGACCATAGCATTGCCCTCTAAGCTTTGTAAGTCCAATCATCATTTTTAATGGATCTGTCTCCCCTGTTTGGGTTTCTCAAGAATCTCAGCTAAGTGCAGCAACTTCTACAATGGAATGATGTCTCATGTCCCATATCCAGCTGTGGGCATAAGACCAAGAGTAAAATCTCTAACATCGCCAATCGCCAATTCATCCTTCAGTCTTAATATATGCTCTGAGTGAGTACTCTCCTGGTGGTTGAATCTAGATCAGGGCTTTCCAACCGTGGGTCCCCAGATGTTGCTGGCCTACAGCTCCCAGCATACCCAGCCAGCATGGCTTATGCAAGGGATTCTGGGAGCTGTAGTCCAGCAACATCTGGGGACCCAAGGTTGGAGACCCCTGATCTAGACAGGAACGGTGCAGGGCTGTTTGGCGCCCTAGGCCAAATTATATTTAGCGCACCCCCCCTCATCGTGCTGGGGGGGGGCTCCGGAGCAAAGCAGCCCTGCTCTGCAAACCCCCACCCCACCCCACCGCCGCCCCACCACCACCTACCTTCCCCCCGCCCCCGCTGCTGGCTGCTGCTGCTGCCGCTGCCGCTGCCGCCCTCCTCCTCCTCCTCCTCCTCCTCCAATGCGACGGGACCCCCACGCTTTTTTTTTTTTGCTGGGAAACCAGGGCAACAGGGCTGTTTAAGCCCTGTTGCCCTGGTTCCTCCTCCCACCAAAACAATGCCGGCGGGGCTCCAGAAACGACGGAAGGTAGGTAGGTGGCTGGCGGGCGGCGAGAGGGGGGGGAGGTGCGGCTGGCGGCGGCGGCTGGCAGGAGGGGGGGAGGCGCGGCGGAGGCGGCAGGCGGGGCAGGAGCGCGCCGGAGGCGAGGAAGGGGCGCAGAAACGCTGCGCCCTCTTCCGCCACGCGCCCTAGGCAGTCGCCTGGGTCTGCCTAGCGGTAGCGCCGGCCCTGGATCTAGAGGATCTTCCACAACTGTGAACCTGGAGAAGTTCAAGAGAAGAGAAGAGAAATTATGAAAGGGAATATCTAATTGAGAGATTAGTCTAGTTTTAGCTTCTCTCTCTCTCTCTCTCTCTCTCTCTCTCTCTGTGTACATCTATATATAGATATATCTCCAGAGCCTGCAATTCAGAAAAATAATTGGGGGACCTATACAGGACATGCAATTAAAGGTTGTGTTTTTAAAGAAGCTGTAGCATGACTGTGGGTTCATACAGAGCCTTTGAATCCACATGGCAGCTTCCTGCCTGCTCTCAACCATTTCAGAAAAAGTTACTGAATAATACTGCTCAATCTTTCCTAGGCACAGCATTGATTCCCTTTAGGAGAGCCTTACTTACTCGAACGAAGATGACCTGCAATTTCAGACAGTCCTTCAAAATTTGAAAACTCTAAAGGAGGAGAAATATTTTGAAGCTTGTCACATCTCCCTGGCAGTGGCAGATGTTGCAATGTGAAATGGAGAGTGTGGGTCCTCTGGGAAGCAAGGCACTCAAGCAGGCGGCAGCGGGTGGGGGGAGAGAAGTAGAATGAGGATCTGACATCTATGCTTTGTTTTCAGCAGCCAGCATGTGCCTTTTGAAGATACCGATCTAGCACTGGTTTTTTTTTTTGGGGGGGTGCTACAGCCAGTGAAATCAACTTCCCCCGTGTTAGTATCAGGCTAGTTAACTTTTTAAAGCTTGGCTCCCATGAGGAAAGACTGAGTGCAGGAAAGCATCATGATAAGCCCCATAGCCACATTCCCAAAGGGAGTTCATAGCCACGTGCCCTCAAGGAGAGTCCAAGAATGTGGGCAGCTGCGTGGAAAACATATATGTGTGAATCAGCAAAACCCGAGCTTGTTGCCACAGTTCTCTGAATTCCAGCTCAAAGGTTGTCCTGACTTGTGTCCGTACACCCCACTGACCAAGGCACGCCTGCGTGCATTTTTCAGTGGAATTTCAATTTGTGAATCTTCCAAAGGCGTGCGTTTTTGAACACATGTTTGTTTTGTTTTGCAAATTGCATCGCAAGCTCGGAAAATGTACAGATTTCAACCACAGATGGTGTTTGGGTCAGCATTCTGGGCAAATTCTGATTAAAAACAAAACAATAACTGAAATGAATTTTCTCATATGTCCCCCCCACCCCACCCCACCCCACCCCACCCCAGACACACACTTTGTTGATGTTGTGACAAGGGAAAACAGGGTTTAGTCACTGACACAGACGCAGTTTTGGCCTCTAGCCACCCCAAGGCTGTTTAAATGCCTCATGCTTGATTTATGGTTTGAGTGATGGTGGCCTGCCAGGGTGTGCTCTGACTTGCCACGGAGCTCCTCAGCTTCAGCCTCCCCCCATTGCTGCAGTGCCTTTACTTCGATGGGGAGCTCATTCAGCTTGGCTGTGCGTCCAGGTGACTGTATCCTCTGCAGATTGAGGCCACGAATCCCACTCCTTGGCTACACCTGGGATCTTTCCCACTCTTCTTCCTTTCTTCCTCTCATGGCCTCATCCTTCTTCCCCTTTCCTGTTCCTTTCTGAACTGAGCTAACCCCCCCCTTCCTTCTCATTTCTTGAATGCATGCGCCTTACCTCTCTATTTGTCATCTGACTTCCATTAACCAGGGATGGATGAGAATTTCATGCTGTTCAAGAAAGAACTTGAGATGCATTATTATTTTTAAAGTGAATGTGGGAGAAAACAAAAGTGACATGCTTTTGTATGCATTTTTGAATTGGATGAGGCGAAGTGGGGGGCTACTAAGAAGAGGGGCTTTTCTGTTGTGGCACCCCAGTTGTGGAATGAGCTCCCCAGAGTGGCTTGCCTGGCTGCTGCCCACATTGTGGTCTTTCAGTGCCAGGTGAAGACCTTATTTTCCCAGGCATTTTAGTCTTTTGGTTTTTGTTGTTTTAGATCTGTTACTGTATTTTCAATCTTTGCTCTGCAGCTAGGTTTCATTTTGGTTTTTACTTATTTTTTTTTATACTGTAGTTTTAAATGTTTAAGTTATAATTTCTTGTGTTATATTTTATGAAATTCTTAATTCTGTTATTTTATAACATATTTTTATTTATGTATAGCAAATTATTGTTATAATTTTTAAAGTATTTTTTTTTTAATAAAATTGTTGTGCTGTGAGCTTTGGCTACTGAGGGGTACAGAGGCGTAATAAATAAATAATGTTTAAAAATGCAAACAGAATGAATTTCTTCCCCATCCCTAGCTCAGCATCCTGGACAGAGCAGCGAGGAGGAGAAGGGCAAGGGAGTGTGTCTTCTTCTGAGCCTAAGGAATCCATCAAAGCAACATCTTCCAACCTAGAAGGTCCAGGCAGGGCTGGTGATGACACCCCTGAGGGTGCCTCCTCCCCATCTGTGTCTCCCTCAGAGCTTGGCGGGGCGTTGAGGCCAGAAAACATGAGACTGGCTCAGCTCTGACAGCTGCCTTTAGCTCAGTCTTGGGACTGGTGGATATCTCCCTGTGATGTCCGGCATCGAACCAAAGTGCTGGTGCAGGAATCCAGGGAAGGCCTTGTACCGATGTCTCCTTAACAACAAAACAAAAACAAGGATCTGATGCTTGGGCTGGCAGATGGCACGATAAAGATCCCCCTCACCTGAATGCCATGTTATCCTAATTCCGATTCCCAAGCAGCCGGAGGATTAGTCTTGTATCGAACAAAGGCAATCTTTAGGTTGTATCCATGGCAACCACCTTTCGGCGAGCTAAGGATTGAGCGCGAGTGTCCACCCAGTGACAGATCCCTGTTCTGCAGCAGGCCAAGCAGGCAGGTGTGCTGTCACAAAGCAGCCCAGCCTGCTTCCCCCTGCCAATCACTTTGACATCCGCATAATTACAAAGGAAATAGTTCTGCTGCCTCATGATGCAAATCGGAAGCGACTGTTTTCGTGGCAGATGCCAGGAGCACAGGATTCAAACTTTTATTTTTTTATTATTTTTAATAATCCCTTCCCTCCAGGCTGACTCCGGCTTTTGCAGCAAGAATGCTCCCTCATCCCACTATTTTGTCAATCTATGTGGTAAGGAGTCTGCTATATTTTGGTCTGCCCTAGGCCTAGGAGGGAAAGAGAGCTTAGTAAGTAGTGCTAAAGCAACATGGCCTTTTGACTTTATGAAGAATGCTTGCAGTTCCAAACCCTTCATATGTATCCCTATAGAAATATACTCCCAGAGGCCTTGGTGTGCTGGCACAGAATGATGAGACCTCATGCAATTTTTGTGATACTATCAGCCCATCAGAAACTGTATCCCAATATATTTGTCTCACCTGTATCATGCACTTATTTGGGATTTTGTGATTAATTTATTTTTCAGTTAAAACATTTTAATACCACTACCTCCCCCCCCCAAAGGGCACACAACAGTTTAGGGTGCACTCCATAGGAAAATTCAGAGTCCCAGCTCTGACCTCAGAAAACGCTCTGAGGTCGGACTATGAATTCAGAGCACCCTCCCTCTGCCCTTGCACCTGGCGTGGTTCTTTCTGTGCTGGCTGCGGCTCCGAGGTCGGAAGACCGACCTCAGAGCTGGCGTTGGGTGGGCATTCCAGGGGGCGGGGCGGGGAGGAGTGAGGCTCCACCAGGATATGATATATCCTCATAGTGCCTCAGCCTGTCCTCCTTGCGAGTGGTGCAAAAGACTTAGACGGCTGAAATCGGCCTTCTAAGTTTTTTTTCAGGGTGGGAGAAGTGCAGAGGTGACCTACCGTAACATGATATAACTGCATGACACAGGTGAGCCAAATGTATTGGGATACAGTTTCTGATGGGCTGATAGTATCACAAAAATTGCATGGGGTCACATCATTCTGTGCCAGCACATCAAGGCCTCCGAGAGTATATTTCTATAGGGATACATATGAAGGCTTTGAAACTGCAAGCATTCTTCATAAAGTCAAAAGGCCATGTTGCTTTAGCAGTACTACTTCTTTTTTTTGTTAATGGTACTGCCAGGGACACCAAGTCGGGTAGGACATTGAATTATAGGCATGATGCATTATGGGATAGTCCTTACTAAGCTTGCTTTCCTCTTCTAGGCCTAGGGCAGACCAAACGATAGGAGACTCCCTACCACATAGATTGACAAGGTAGGAGGATGGGAGAGCAATCCTGATGCAAAAGCTAGATGCTCATCGTAATCATCTTAGTTCAGAGGGTTACGGGCTGCCACATTGGACTGAGCTTTTACAATATTAATAAAACAAGTACAGGTAAAGCAACAATAAAAATCTACTATCATGGTAAAACAATTTGAGATGCAACAATAATAATCTAATCTAAAAACACAAATCCCAAGAGCTCAGGAACCAAATACTTTGGTGATTAAAAAAGGTCTTTGCATTACATTTCAAAATATTCGCTCTCAGGGCACCTCTCCTGGGAATTCCACAAATACTGGGGTGGGGGTGGGCACCAGTGTGAAAGCCCAATTTTGTGTCAAAGTTAAACTTTGAAGTTTATACATTCAGAATGCACTGTCTCTGCATCAGGGCTCCCCAACCTTGGGTCCCCAGATGTTGTTGGCCTACAGCTCCCAGCATACCCAACCAGCATGGCTAATGGCAAGGGATTCTGGGAGCTGTAGTCCAGCAACATCTGGGGACCCAAGGTTGGAGAGCCCTGCTCTGGATCAACACCATTTTAATAATCTAACATAGCCTTCTCAAGTAGGCGCCCTGCAGGTGGGACTGCAACTTCCCCGCCCCCAGGCAGTATAGCCAATGGCTGTGTTGGGTGGGAATGATGGAAGTTGTCATTCAACACATTTGTAGGGGCTCTGGTTGGGGAAGGCTACCACATATATATTAATTTGGTGCCCAAGGTTTGTTTCAGCTATTATTGTTCCAGCCAAATGAGGATGAGACTCATGAGAGAGAGAGAGAGAGAGAGAGAAGCTTCATGATGTAGTGGTGTCTTGAAGCCAATCCAAGGGGATCCTAAGGGGGAGACAGCAGCTGTCGGCATCCAAGTCATTCAGGAGCACTGTTGCCAATCCTGGGGGTGGAGCAAGGATACCTGCCAGCTGCAGAGATGTTGGGGAGTTCAGCTGCCATCACAAGGACCTCGAAAAGAGACAATGGTGGCAGCAAAAAGGATCAAGGGCAGTTTGCGGGAAGCTGTGCTCCCCACCGGAGCTCCCACACTGTGAACTGAAAGTTCTGTTAAGATAACTTTTAGATCAGCCTTATCTAGCATATGCACCGTACCGATTTTTGCAGAGTTGCAGTCAGGCGGATGGTTGCATAAACTGCATTCCTCCCTTTTGGTTGGACAACAGCTGTGCAGCTGAAGCCAAATCATGTCTACTTAGATGCAAGTCCTACGGAGTTCAATGAGGCTTCCGTCCAAGTAAATGTGCACAGGATTGCAACCAGTGGAGGCAGCTGGCTCCAATGTCAGTGGGGCGGTTTATCCACTCCAAGTTGCAGTCTGAACTTTAAAGGAGCTATCCATGGTTCTGAATCCCAGCTCTAAAATAGGCCCAGCACCACGGATAGCTCCTTAAAAGTTCAGACTATGACCTGGAGTGGATAGGTCACCCCACTGACATTGGAGCCATCAAGCTCCACTGACGACACCCTAAGAACAGAGGTGTTACTTTTCTGGATCAAACGGAGATCTGGCTACTCCAGCATCCTATTTCCATCAATGGCCAACCAGTTGCCACTGGAACTAAACAAGTAGAGCATGATTCTGATGGTCATTCCCCGTTGCTTGTTCCCAGTATCTAATACCTGGAGGTATACTGCTTCAGGGCATAGAGGTTTCATCCAACTATAGTGGATTAAATCCATTAATAGATCCATTTTAAGAGCCATCTAATGGTCACTCCAAGCATTACTACACTGGCATCAGAAGAACTTCCTGTTCTTCTCCTTCCGTTCTACTGATATGTTTATGTCAGAACCATGTGACCAGCTGGACAATGTTCGCATAGGATGGAACCAACTCATGGTCTCCACCCATGTGATTCTGGCATTCAAAATGTTAATGGGACAGCAAGGGATGAAGCCATGGGAAAGCAGGTCCGATGCCTCTGTGGGAACATATTGTTTCATGCTTCTCACTTCCCCGAGCAGTAGGAGGTTTGGGAGAGGGAGGGATAATTTTCAGCTTCCTTCTCATAAAAGAGAAGGATATTTGTGAGACCTGTTCTGAAGGAACAGAACCCTCCTTCGTTTTTTGTGTTTGTTTTGGTTTTGGGGTATTATGGGACTAAATCTTTGGGCGTGTGTGTGTGCGCGCGCGCGCACGTGTGCGCGCCTATGCGCTGGTCAGTTTCAGCCAAAGAGTTAATAGTTTAGTTAGAATGTAGAGGCCAGGAAGTTTTCTTAGAAAGCCAGGAGATTATAACGTTCAACAGCAGGTCAGGGGAGGAGGAGAGAGAAAGTTTTAAACTCTATTTAAATTTTAAATAGAAACTAAGTGTGCAGAAATGAACAAGAAATCACTCCCCAGATTGGTTGGAACTGGAGAGAAAGACAAACAAACTAATTTTGGCCATAATCCAGTGGCATCCCAACTTGGAGCTTTATGGACATCCTAAGCAGAGTGGGAGGAGCACACAGGCGAAGGTCACCACCCGCACACTCCTCCTACTCTGCAAAGCAGCTGCTGGCTGATTTCAGACATCTAACTGTGGTGGTTTGGAGGGGGAGGGGAGGGGGCTGAGGCGCCGGCAGGATTCACGGTATTTTGGAGGCACCGGCCTCCTCCCCTCCTCTCCCCTCCCTGCCCCCCCACCCCCTAAACCCCATCTCTGAGGTTGCTTTTCTGACCTCGGAGAAGAAACTGGTGGGGCTCTTTCCATGCCAGCTGTGGGGGCGGGAGGGCGACCCGAGCGCAGATGCCCAGATCCAAGGTGGGAGCTGTTTTCTGACCTCGGAACTGGGCATCCAAATGATCCTATGGCCCCCCTAGACACTGTCTAGCAGCCATAGGATTGCTCTGTTTAAGAGATAAAAGCCTCAGGCAGAAAGGCAGAGAAGGAGAAGGAGAAGGAGGGCGGGGCGGGCGGGCGGGTGGGCGGGGGCGAGTGAGTGAGTGAGTGAAGGAAGGAAAGAAGGAATCCCATAGTCCTAGAGCAGTGTTCTCCAACCTTGGGTCCCCAGATGTGTTTGGCCTACAACTCCCAGCATGCTGGGAGTTGTAGGCCAAACACATCTGGGGACCCAAGGTTGGAGAACACTGTCCTAGAGGAAAGAAAGAATCACAGCTGCTGAAACTGGAGAACTCTTTGAAAGAGCTGGACTTATGACGGTAGGATATTGCTTGGATGAAACCTGGATAAAATATGGGCCCCATCTAGTGAGGTTAGCTGGATGCCTTTATAACCATTTTTAAAAAAAAACAACAACAAAAAACTACCCTATCGCTCATATGGTTTTCGTGGTGTGTGTGTGTGTGTGTATCCATTCAGATTTTAAAACTTTTTTTTTCTATTGACATTTTTCTTCAGTAAAATGTTAACTTTGTTATTCAAAACTTTGTGGTCCCATCTCTTTTTGGGTTCCCCACCCTACATTCTATAGTTACCCCTACCCCACCCCCACTACTTAAAGTAGATAGCTAAGAGCCAGAGAGGTTTAAGGCTAGTTTGGCGGAGGCAGCCGGGTGGGGGGGGGGATAGAAAGATTTCCACATGGTGGCGGCGGAAAAGGCCACACAGGAAGGGAAGAAGGGCAAAAGGGAGCGTGGCACACTGTTTTGCCTGTGTTCCCTTCCACTCACAGAACAGAGTGTTGCTGGTCTATGACACCCGTATAAATACAAATATACATGTTCAAGCACCAAGGCTGACAATGCTAGTTTTAATATCTTGACATGCACTGATCTGTCTGTCCTCTCAAATGTCATCAACCGCCTGGTGCTACATCATTGAGTTTAATCACAATGATTATTTCACAGGCCTAGCAAAGGTCTTCGCATCAGACCCTTTTATAATAGCAGTCAATGCTCTCTGTCCATGCTCTCTGTGGTCCAAGGGCACTGGGCAGGCCATTGTAGGGATGTTCCATTCATGGAAAGGATGTAATAGAAATGAATCTCATTACCTGCTGAGTCGCTCTTTCTGTAAGGAGATAGGAAGTTGGAGATATTTGGAACGATTTCAGGCAGGCATTGTGATGCCCAGTAAATCCTCCATACCATACACCATACCATACCATACACCATACCATACCATATGTCGTCGCCCACCCCACCCCAAAGTTTTGGAAAGACTAGAGGTGAGTCTAAAGTTCTTTTGAGAGCTGTTTTGGCTCTGAAGCGGGAACTTTGTTGGAGGGGAGGGGAAGTTGCAGAAAACACTGTTGGGTCCTTCACCACGAAACCAAATCAGAGCGAGGGCAGAAGCTGGAAGCAATGCTTCCTGACCTCACTCTGGCATCTTCTGGGTAGGAAATTGAACTTGCATTGGTATCCATCAGTAGGGATGCTTGGGGAATTGGACACAAACTGACTTGATCCACACCTGGACCCAGACTAATGTGCAGATTGGATTGTGCCCCCCTCTGAATGCTGAGATGCAGTTCTCAGCTCAAAAAGTGTATGGAAATGTATTAAAATGCATATTTGGGATAAATGCATTTAGACATGCATATTTTAAGAGAAAATATGTTCAAAAAGACAGATTTAAATGCTTATTTAAATGTAATTTCCATGAAGATTAAAAGAAATTTGCAGATTAATGAAGGAATTAGATAGAATGTCCTGCATGGAAGTGGGCCAGAAATACTTATTCATCTATGCCTATTCACCAGCAGTGGGGAGTGTGCGTTTGCTATCATCAGTACATTCCACCCTGATTCATGTTCCTATCCACCTCCCAAATCACTAAAATGTTCTCTCCCCCCCAGTTTGCATCCTGTAAAGAGGAGGCTATTCTGGCTCAGCACTAGCAAGGATACCTAGAAAAGCAGTCTCAGAGCCAAAGTAGACATTCTGAAAAGAGGTAGCATGCAGCCACGTATTCAGCTTTGATTAAGTTAATTACAGGTGTGCAAATAGGGAGGGGTCCTTATCACAAATGTTGCACATGTGGAGGGGAGGATTATGTTTACCCCCCTCCCCGCAGCTAAAACTCAGAGAAAAAATATCACTTTGGTACCAATGTTCTCTCTCTCTCTCTCTCTCTCTCTCTCTCTGTGTGTGTGTGTTCTAGCCAGGCCAATGTGTGGTGGGGGTGTTTGAGCTTTTCTACATGAAGCATTTATTATGCGCTCATCATTCCCTACTCACAGTTGTTTATGGGTTCTTTAGATGATGTTGTGACCCTCCAGTTTTGCTTCTGTTTTTAAACAGCACTTTTGGTGAGTTGTTTTTTTTTTAAGAGCAGGGAAAATGCAGTATTATTTGTGAAAGCAAAATAAAACACTTGTTCCACTTGTGTAATGTTATTATTCTGCTATACCACAGTGCCACCTAGAGGCTATGTAGCAGAAAAGCAGGAAAGGAAATGCTCTTCGTGTAGTGCTCAGATCTCAATTCTGCAACAAAAGTACATACCAGGGATTAACAGTCTCATGTGGAAAAGCACTTAGATTTTGATCATGCTGAGAAGGGAAGACATAAGCCTTTGCTCTGCATATGCAGCATTGTGATAAGGATTCCCCTTCCCCCCAGGTCTGCAATTAACTTAATCAAAACTGGATACATAGCTGCATTTTACCCATTTTCAGAACACTTGCTTTGGCCCTCAGGAGCTGCCTCACAATGGTGTGACTATCTTCTCGGAGATTTGTCAGATTCTGAGCAAAAGCAGGGAAAGCAGATACCCAGATGACTTGCTTTTCCATTTTCCTCTGCACTCTGCCGCTATGAGAGGGGTGTGTAGCTCAGCTTTGCATGCAGAAGGTCCTGGATTCAATCTTCAGCGTCTTCAGCTACAAGGATCTCAGACAGCAGTGCTGGGAAAGGCCAGAGGCCTTGAAGAGCTGCTGCCAGTCAATTCAGATGATGTTGGGCTTTCAGTAGACAAAATGTCTGACTCGGTATAAGTAAGTTCATTTTCCAGAAATGCTATCTGGTTCTTGTCTAGTCTGGTTTTAAAAGATAGGGGTTAAGCAAATATTGGAGATGGCTAGCTAGCATTTTAGCTAGCTTCATTATACAGGGGTTGGATCCAGATTTCGTTCTACTTTGAGTAGACCTATTGAAATCAATGGGACTTGAGTTAATAATGCCTAACTTATGTCCCATTGCTTTCAGTGGATCTACTCGAAGGATGATTAAACAGAGGCCGTGTTAGGGGGAAGCCCTCTAGGACTGGAGCCCCAAATCTTTCATTTGGAGCCCCAAATGTCTGGGAGGCCCTCTGCCCCACCACTCTGCTGTCCATGGGCACTTAGAATCATAGAATCATAGAAAAGTAGCGTTGGAAGGGGCCTACAAGGCCATCGAGTCCAACCCCCTGCTCAATGCAGGAATCCAGGTCAAAGCATCCCTGACAGATGGCCGTCCAGCTGCACCTTGAATGCCTCCAGAGTGGGAGAGCCCACCACCTCCCTAGGTAGTTGGTTCCATATTGTCTTATTGCTCTGACAGTCAGGAAATTTTTCCTGATGTTTAGGTGGAATCTAGGTTCCTGTAACTTGAGCCCATTATTCCGTGTCCTGCAAACTGGGATGATCGAGAAGAGATCCTGGCCCTCCTCTGTGTGACAACCCTTCTTGCTGAAACAAAGGTACAGGGGCCCTGATGATTTATGTTGCATCTAATCCCTCTGGATTCGCTGGCTTTTTGCCCGCATCTGCTTCACCTCCTGCTGCCACCTCCCCTTGAATCTTCCTGTCTGAGGTTTTTTTTCTGAAATCAAATGCCCTCCTCTCCCCTGTCCATACATCCCTTTTGACAAATAGGGGTGTCCTTAGGAGACAGGGCCCTTTAAAGACACAGAGAGAGAGAGAGACTATAGAGCATATGTAGATTAGCATATGCATATTTGTGCTTTTTTGTTGTTGATCTGTGGGTCTGAGCCCCAGATCTTTTTGGTACCTAGCACCACCCCTGCGACTAAATCTCATTCCAACTCACAGTATTTATTAGCTTAAGGGGTAGTTTATTTTGGTTGATTTTAATGGGCCATTGCTTTAAGTGCCTCCACCCCACCCTGCCCTGAGCATTCTGTGATTGGATAGTTTAGAAATTGGAGTGAATGAATGGATGGATGGATCAGTGAAATCCATAGGTCAGCTAAATGGGATCAGTCGTCCTCCGGCCCTGTCAAAACCTCTCTCCAAATGCTTGCTTACAACTTACGACTATTTATCTCAGAAAAAGTCTGTTAGGCTGCAGTGGAAAAAAGCAACAGCATTTGCAAGCAGGGCATGTAGTTCCAGTCTGTCCACCACAAGGAGAAAGTATTTCATTATTTAAATCGGATCACACTGTCTCCCTCCTGTCTCCTCTCCAGTGTTACATTATTGGCTCTTCTCACATATAATAAAAGTATGATGCATAGGATTCCCGATAACAGCATTGCTGAAAATGTAACATGAGCCGAAGTGGCAAAGTAAGACCAGCTGGAATGTTCTAGCATTTTCATGTTGGTGAGCGGGGGTGGGTGGGTGAAACAACATTACTGTAGCCCATTAAGTTTAGTAAAGGTGTAATCCTATGCAAGTTTAGACAGAAAGAAGGCCTACACAACTCCCAGCATGCTGGGAGTTGTGTAGGCCTTTTTTCTGTCTAAACTTGCATAGGATTGTGCCCTAAGTATATGTAGTGTGTGGTTTGAAGCTTAGAGAGCTGCCTTTAAAAAATAATGATAAAATAAAACTGAATGTTTAAAATTTCTTTTCCAGAGCCTCAGGATTTGTACAAGCTACTAGCAAAGGTAAAGCATATAAAATATGCACCACGATGAGTCAGTAATAGGTTTCACACTAATTATAACGATCTGATGACTACATTGCCTTGCATGTCAATACAAATTTCAGTGAGATGAAGGGAAAAATATGTTAGGAAATACCTTGGTTCTTTTCCATTTTGGGAAAGGTTATCATCCGGAAGCCTATCAGCCGTGCAGGCTGGTGGCTCTGATGTCAGTGGGGTGGTATATCCCTTCTGGGTTTTGGTCTGAACTTTAAAAGAGCTGTCCACGGTGCTGAACCATGGGCCCAAATAGGTTCAACACCAGCTCCTTTAAAGTTCAGACTAAAGTCCAGAGAGGATAAACCGCCCCCCTGATACTGGGAGCCACCAGCCTCCAGTGCTGATCAGTTGTGCTTTTGTGAGAATGACCAATAAATGCTAACCCTGGAGTGGAGATCGATGGTAGACCAAGTGACTCAGTGGAAATAATTATAAAGTAGCAAATGGCCATAGTGGCTAGATTAAAATTGTATGTCTTCCACGCACAAGCCAGCACTTTTTTGTGTTTGTTTTTTTGAAGAGAGCTGTTAAGGTATAAGCAAGCAATTTTGCCATTTCGAGAGAGGTTTAGCAGGGCCACTGAGACAAAGTCAAGAGGGGGAACTCAAAGTAAACATGAGACAGCCTCCTCACCCAGATCATTGGTAC
Organism: Shinisaurus crocodilurus; assembly: GCA_021292165.1. NCBI lineage: Eukaryota > Metazoa > Chordata > Lepidosauria > Squamata > Shinisauridae > Shinisaurus > Shinisaurus crocodilurus. The sequence continues at coordinate 28,805,475 of CM037879.1, read as the reverse complement.
ACAGCAATAATGCCTGGTTAAAATGAACACTGGCTCCCCACCAAGGGCACAGCCTCTCCTGTCTCATTCACTTCTTCCATGTGCCATTTCTCACCTAAGAATGTAACACGTGCATGCAATAAACCCATGTATCATACAGATGCACGTGTCAGGGAACAGTGCCTTGCTGAGTGCATGAATGGCGGCAAACCTAGGTTTCTTTCTGAGTAAAACATGAAACAGCCCAGCAAGCTAATCTCCCATATTATGGCTTACCTTAAGATACAATGACTATGTAAGAAGGCACTGATGTTCGTAAGTGATTATTGTGAGAGCCAGTGTGGTGTAGTGGTTAGAGAGTGTTGGACTGGGACCTGGGGGATCGGGGTTCTAGTCCCCATTCGGCCATGAATCTCACTGGGTGACTTTAGGCAAGTCATTGACTCTCAGCCTAACCTACCTCACAGGGTTGTTGTAAGGATAAAATGCAGAGGAAGAGGCTAATAACAGACTGGTATAAGGAAGTTTGGGACATAGCCCTAAATGATAAACTAACTAGTAGTATCAAATGTAAAAAAAGGATTGTTAAAGAAGAATAATTTTATGGATATATGGAATCAATTACTAGACTATGTATGGGGAAGGGTAACATGCCTTGTCAAGATATGTTATATTTTTGGAATTTAGAATTTATTTGATCAAGAGGATAGAAGTATATTAATTGGTCCCTTGGAGGGTGGGGGGGAGCACTTCATGATTTACTGTATGTTGTTTATGTTATATTTGTGTGATATTCTTGTATTCTGTTATATATATTTTTTGTTATAATTTGTTTTGAAAAGTAAATAAAATTAAAAAAAAAATGCAGAGGAAGAAGACCATATAAGCTACCATGGGTTCCTTGGAAGAGGAAAAAAAGGGTGAGATATAAAGGTAATAATACATAAAAATAAATACTCTTTTGTAATTATTTTTCATGCATGTACCAGCAAGGTTGAACAGGAGTTCTGCTCGTGCTTGCTGACGGGGGTCCATGATCATGGAGAGTTCTATGCATGTTCAATGGAATGTGAGTAGAACTCCCTCCCCTTTCAGACCTTGCCAGTTTGATAGAGCAAGGTCTGAATTGAGGCATGTGTGGCAGGCAGGGGACAGGACCAGTGTGCAGGGCTGCATCCCAGTACATGCTTTAAGCCCTCATGCATTCTCTTGAATGCCTAGGCAGGGCTTCTTTTTCTCACCTTTCCAATCTTAAATTCATCCCACTAATATCCCTACACGTGGAATGGCCACCATGGCGAACAAATCATGCATCCTCAGGGGAGGCTGCTGGTGGTGACTCCTCTTTCGGTGGGGCTCCTTATCCATTGCAGGTTTTGCGGCTGTTTCTTTGGAGCTCCATAGGAGCTATCCATGGTGCTGAACTCCTTCTCCTAAATAGGTTCACCACCCTGGAGCACCACGGATAGCTCCTATGGGGCTCCGAATAAAAATCTGCAAAACCTGTAATGGGAAAGGAGCCCCACCGAAAGAGGCGTCGCCATCAGCCTCCTCTGCCTCTGACGTACTGCCTTCCCCTATGCATTGGCTGTTGCTCTCATTCATCAGGGGTGTTGGACCACATTCAGCCCGAGGGATGAATTCCATTTTGGAGAAGCCGTTGGGGGGGGCTGCATTCCAGTGATGGGTGGGGCCAAATGCAAGTGGGGTGGAGAAGAAGGGGGCGGGCCCCGAATACAAAAAAATACCAGCACATCGTAGATTAAAGCTCTTACCGCCAGTAATCCTTAGGAGAGGCATTTCGACCTTTTGGACCGGAGAGAAAACTGCACAAAAGCTGAGAAGTCACCAAAGAATTGGTGGTTGGGGGAGAAGGGCATTGGGACCTCGGGAGGGCCAAATGTGCCCCCCCCCCAGCCCTGAGGTCTGCATGCCTGTCATACATAATCTGTATTCGTTCAATCCACTTTGTCTACAATCCATTCTGATTCCTCACACACCATGAATACATTAAAGATCATTTTCTATAACGTTTTACTTTGTGTTTTATAATGTGTCTCGAGGGAGTCATCCTATTGTTCGGGCGCTTATAGCCGCTTCATAACATGGCAGAATTGGTGTCGAGCAATATCGTAGATGGTGAAGCGGCTGTTGTTACGCATCCGAGGGCTCATCACGGCCATAGAAGAGCAATTCTGCTTCTCCTTTGTATTATTAAGAGATGTGTGCCAGTTCAAGCAGAGAATTGAGAGAGTCCTTTGTATGTAAAGTGGTGGAGCACCCCATCATACGCCACTCCGAGGGGAGCTGGGTCATAAAGTTGGTTTTAAGGATGGCTTTTCATCCTCTCTCCTACTTTGGGATTTGCCCTCCACCCCACCTTTGCCTCTGTTCAGTTCAGTTTAGCTTCACTTTGCTTCAGGTTTTCGAACCGATGTCACTGGCCATTGATAGAGCTGAAACAAAATGAGAGTGGGCAGGTGAGAACAAGGAGAGGGAATTCTCCATTGATTTCTCCTAATCTGTTTTCTTGCAAAAAGGTGACTTTACAGTCTGGTATTCATTGGAGGCTGGTGACTCCTATTTCGGTGGGGCTCCTCAGCCATCGCAACTTTCATTTGGAGCTGCATGGAGCTCTCCGTGGTGTTCCATGGTGGTGAACCAATTTTGGGGGTGGAGTTCAGCACCCACATGGATAGCTCCTATGAAGCTCCAAATAAAACCTGCAATGGATTAGGAGCCCCGCCAAAATAGGAGTCACCAGCCTACCCTGCTGGCATTTATCCTAGCTGATTTTATAATCTCGTCATTTGCTTCCCATCCACCCCCGCCAACTTTTTTTCAGTTATGAATGCTGTTGGACCTAAGCCACGAGTCTTAGAAAGAAGCGATCTAAAGCGGGGTGGAAAACACATGGCCCGTGAGCTGCATGTGGCCCCCGCCACTTCCAGTACAGTCTCTGCTGCCCCCTGTTGCCCCCAAATCAGCAATTTTTTAAAAAAGGTGTTTTGCTGCCAAGATTCACAGCAGCTACAGAGGCGTACTCCAAAATGTGTAGTGGCTACAGAGGCTTACTAAGGATACAGTTAGCTTGAAAACAAGCTCAATTTGTCCATACGAAGCCTCTGTAGCAGTTTGTCCCTGAATTTTAGCAGCAAACCAGCATTCCTCCCCCCACTGCCACAACAAGTGTGTGGACTGTGGGGTGGTGGTGGTGGTGGTAACTTGGCCCTGGATTGCCCAAAGTTGCCCACCCCTGAGCTAAAGGGATTAAATTTGACACTAGCAATGCAATCCTGCACATGTCTACTCAGAAGTTAGCCCCACTGAGTTTGATGGGACTTACTCCTAGGTAAGCGTGCACAGGATTGCAGTCTAAAGGCTACCATCTTAAGCATACTTACTTGGAAGCAAGTCCTATTGTTCACTGTGAGACTTACTTCTGAGTAGACATGCATAGGATTGGACATGTAGCTAGAAGTAAGACCCATTGAGCTCAATGGGACTTATTTCTGAGTAAATCATGCATAGGATTGCATGGTAAATACGGGTACAGTTGCTTGCGAAAGATCCCAGGTTGAATCCCTGGGATCTCCAGGTTTGGGCTGGGAGAGGCACCTATTGGGAGCATTGCAGAGCTGTTGCTAGTAAATGCTCACTCGGTATATTTATGTATAGCAAATTGTCTCACGTCACTCGGTTTATTTTATTTTTTTTATATTTTATATTGTTAATCGGCTTAATAACAAATGTTCTCTGGGCAGATTAGAAATAATTAAACTGGTATACACATAGCTATAATGTAGCTTCCTGCGTACTGACCGATTGGAGAAATTTTAGTGTGAATGAGCTGTTTACACCGGGGCAAGTACAGCCATTTTAGTCATGATGGTGCCTTGAAAAAGGGAAGTGATGATCATAATAGTGTGTTTTAACTGTGTTTTTAATGTATCTGTTTAATTGTTTTAACCAAGTTTTATGATTGTAGCCACCTTGAGCGCCATTTTGTTGGTGGAAAGGGGTACAAATCAAATCTATCAATCTATCTATCAATCAATCAAAGTGTTGGTTGTGCCTGGCGATGTACCTGCATCCCGCAGGTGGTGTTACCTTCAGGTGGCGTTGAGAGCACATAATGTAGGCCACATGCTGAAGCTAAGCAAGTATGAGCCGGGTCAGTGCTTGGATGGGTGACTGCCTGGGTCGCCCACATCCGTTCTCCTGCACTGAGCAGGGGGTTGGGCTCGATGGCCTTCTAGGCCCCTTCCAAGTTCCAACTCTATGATAGGGATCTAACTTTCTGGGTTTTTTGCATTCACAGACGGCTCACACGAGCGTCACGACCTTCCCCCGCACACTTGTTTGCAAGTGTAGCAAACAAGTGTTGTTCGTTTTTGTTCGTTATTGTTCGTGAACCGCTCACTCAGGGGAGAAATTTAAGAAATATGACATAAATATAGGACTCAGGAGGTGCCTTTTTAGTTGATCAAATGTGATTCCTCTTATCAATTTGAAATTATGTCACACACAGTAAAGGACTGCAAAGTAAAGGCATCTCTCTCTGAGCTCTTTTTGGCTGGAGCCCGGCGAACTGTTTATGATCGTTGAATCTCGTTCGCAAACCTTGAGATGAACCACAGGACGAAAGGAAAGGGAGGACTATCGCGAACGATCGCGAACAGCTGAACAAAGCATATTCTCGCTTGCTGAACAGCACTTTCAAAATTCGCATACAATTGTGCAAATCAGCCTAACTCAAGCTCGCCTTTGTTCTCCAGATTCCATCTTGAAGCTTATTCTGACTCAAGTCTGTATCAGACTGTGAGCTTTGGTTCCCCCCCCCCCCTTTCTGCATGAAAATCTGTACAGATTTTCATGCACATTTTCCTAAATGTACGCACAAATTGTTCACATTTTTGAAATGTAGGTATTTTTTGAAATGTACTCATTTTGAAGTGTATGCTTCAAAAACGTACACCTTCTTCTCCCATGATTAAAGCATATTTGTGCACACATTTTTTTTGAAATGTACTCATTAGGAAATGGACACATTTTTTTAAAATGTATGCATACTGTTGAACACGTGTGTGTGTGTGTGTGGTGTCTGCAAATCACATTGCAAGCCCGGTAATGTATGGACTTCAACTGCAGATTGCATCCAAGTCCATGATTGGTCCAGAAGGTGCAAACTGGGTAAAATCCTGAATTAGGGATGTGCAAGGATTTCATTTGGGGGTGGAAATCCAGCTTATTAGCTGGGCTCAACCCCCCAAACTCTGTCCTGCTTACATCTTTCCTGGCGTCGACTCGCATTCTCCTGAGTCAAGTCGGGGAAGAGACTTCCCGGTTCCTGGCGGGCCACTGTTTACATAGAAGACTTATGCTGGCTCAGCTTGTCTGAGTGTGGAAAGCTAAGCAGGGTCAAGCCTGGTTATTACTCGGGTGGGAGACCCCTCCTCTAGTTTCCTGCATTGAGCAGGGGGCTGGACTCGATGGCCTTGTAGGCTCCTTCCAACTCTATGATCTATGAAATCTATGAAAATGCCTTGAGATATGCCTAAAGGGGCCACAGTTTGCGTAATTTGTGAACAGTGATACAGGCGCTAGTAACCTCAAGACTGGATCACTGCAATGTGCTCTATGTGGGGCTGCCCTTAAGGCTGCTCCGGAAGCTGGAGCTAGTGCAGAATGCAGCAGCTCGGCTATTTTTTGGGAGATGCCCCTTTTCAGCAGGCAACTCCTTTGCTGAGGGAACCGCACTGGCTAGCTATTCGCTACCAGGTCAGGTTTAAGGTTCTGGTACTTGTGTACAAAGCCTGAAACAACTTGGGACCAGGTTACCTGAGGGAGTGCCTCCTCCCGTACCAAACCTGCCCGGTCGCTGGGGTCATGAGGTGGCATGCTCCTGGTGGTTCCTCATGGACCTCTGGCCCGATTGGAGTCCACCAGGAGAAGGGCCTTCAGTGTGGCCCTTCCCTTGACTCTGGAGGTCAGGCAGGCTCTGACATTGTGCTGCTTTCGGCGTCTGCTGAAGACCTCCTTGTTCCAGGATGCCTTCTCTGCTCTTCAACCACCAGTGTAATTATAGTTTGTTTTCAATGTATTGTTTTCCTTTTTTTAAATCTGCTTTTGTCTTTTTATTGTTCACCGCTCTGGAATCTGCTTGATGTGGAGCAGTATACAAATACTGTAAATCAATCAATCGATAAATAATAAACCGGCCCGCTGGGAACCCAAGAGTCCGGCACGTGGCATGGTGCACGCCAGCTTTCAGTCTGGCTTGGTGGGCGCAACAGCGGCATCTGCTGAGCCAGAGGTGGGTCAGATCCTGGCAGATCGCCTACCCCGAATCCTGGTCAAAAATGAACTCAAATGAATTCCCCCCACATCTCTACGATCCCTGCTCTTCAGTTCACACTGAAGTTCCTTCATGCAGCTGCAGGGGAGACAGTTCTGTTGTTGGTGCTAAACTGGTTTGGGCCTAGTTATAAGCTTTCCTGGCTGTTGCTCTGAGGTGCTTCTTGGAGGGAAGAATAGGGTGTAAGCAAGTGACTCCTATTGGCTGGTGACTCCTATGTCAGTGAGGCTCCTTATCCACTGCAACTTCCACTCTGAGCTTTGTAGGAGCTATCCATGGTGCTGAACTACATCCCCAAAATAGGATCATCACCATGGATAGCTTCTATGAAGCTCAAATGAAAAGCTGCATTGGATAAGGAGCCCACTGACATAGGAATCAGCACCAGCCTCCCCTGCCGGGTGCCCGAATACAGGATGACACGGGAAAAAGGAATACCACTTCTTAGCATGAACCAAACAAATTTACTGCGCCATGGCACTATGAAACCACATAATGCTTTCGTATTTTTGTATGAACTGAGTCGTTTTCTGTTTTGTTGTTAGCCACTTTGGGCTTCCATTGGGAAAGAAGAGTAGTAGAATCATAGAATGATAGAATCATAGAAAAGTAGAGTTGAAAGGGGCCTACAAGCAGGGCCGGTGCTACCATTAGGCCAACTAGGCAGCTGCCTAGGGCGCAGGGCTAAAGGGGGCGCCAGAAACGCCTTGAAAAAAAATACAGTGCTCTCAAGTGGGAAGGGGGGGCGCTAAATATCTGATCTTGCCTAGGGCACCAAACTGCCTTGCACCGGTCCTGCCTACAAGGCCATCGAGTCCAGCCCCCTGCACAATGCAGGAATCCAGGTCAAAGCATCCCTGACAGATGGCTGTCCAGCTGCACCTTGAATGCCTCCAGAGTGGGAGAGCCCACCACCTCCCTAGGTAGTGGGTTCCATTGTCGTATTGCTCTAACAGTCAGGAAATTTTTCCTGATGTTCAGGTGGAATCTGGGTTCCTGTAACTTGAGCCCATTATTCCGTGTCCTGCAATCTGGGATGATCGAGAAGAGATCCTGGCCCTCCTCTGTGTGACAACCCTTCAAGTACTGGAAGAGTGCTAGCATATCTCCCCTCAGTCTCTTCTTCTGAAGGCTAAACATGCCCAGTATATAAACTTTAAATAAAATGAAAAAAATGAAAATGATCCTAAGTCTGAATTAAGTAATAATATAAAATATATATCTTTAAAAAAAAACAACTTGCTTGTGTTCAAGGTATTCCTTGTTTGTACTCTCTTCCTTGATTAAGCGGTGGTATCATCAGGTATCAACCAAAGTGTTGCCATGGCAGCTGACAGGGATTCCATAAACCCCACATTCTAAACTGACTACAGGTTCCAGCAACCAGGCAGAACTAGATGCAAAGTGTGAGAGATTGATTTTCATAATTTGCAGTCGCAAGAGGGCTTCAGGAAATTGTTATAAGCAAAATAAATTGCTTGTTTATTATATTGTTCTCTCACCCTCCCACCCCAATGTTGCTTCTGTGTGAAAGTCATTTAAAAAGAGAGAGAGAGAGAGAGAGAGAGAGGAAGAAAGAAATGTGGATTTCTTATTATTCCTAATGCAGGAATACTTGCTGTACAATTAAATGCTCATGGCGAGGGGGGAAAATTAAGATCCTTCAAAGCAGCTTCAGCTCACTAGCGAAAAAGACTCCCACTGATTATAATGGGCCTTGGATAAGGCCAAACGAGGGGGGGGGACCCCACACTCTAAAATTTATCTGGAAGTAATTATAGTATCCCCCACTGAAGTCAAATGGGAACTAAATTTGATTTTGATAGCATCCCAGGAGGCCTTGAGCCAGGAGGCCTGGAAATGTGTATATATATTGTGATCATGTTAAGGAACATAGAATGTGATCTGCAAGATAACATTTGCAGGCTACTGCTGTGACTTCTCTTCCGATGGAAGACAACACCCAGAGAAGGGCATTGGGGAGGGTGCTGTTGCACTCCTGTCCTGCTTGTGGGATCCCGTGGGCAGCTGGTTGGCCACTGTGTGAACAGAATGCTGGACTAGATGGGCCCTTCGGGGAAGGCTAGGCAAATCACTCTCTGGGAGGCCTGCCCTTTCCACTGGTAGGTCCTGGCAGGCAGCAGTGCTCTGGAAAGCATGAACTTTCTGGGTCCAGCCACATTGATTTGTTTATCATATTTCTATACTGCCCAATAGCTGAAGCTCTCTGGGCAGCTCACAACAGTAAAAACCATAACATAAAACAACATAGTAAAACATAACATTAAACTTTTAAAAGTTTAAACGTACGTACAATAAAAAACCAAAGTAAAAGCCAGCAGTCATGTAAATATCTTAAAATGCCTGGGAGAATGAAAAGGTCTTCACCTGGTGCCGAAAAGACCACAATGTAGGCGCCAGGTGAGCCACTCTGGTGAGGACATTCCACAACCAGGGTGCCACCACTGAAAAGGCCCTCTCCTTAGTAACCATCCACCTCACTTCATTTGGTGGGGACATGTGGTGGAGGGCCTCTGAAGATCATCTTAGGGTCAGGGCAGATACATATGGGAAGCAACGATCCTTCAGGTAACAATGATAATGCTTGCAGTGTAGTGTTGCTCTGGGGGATTGTGGGAAATTATAATGACAAGCTAGACCCAGCCTCCTGGTGCTATTCAGACGACCCAAAAAAGTTTGGCACAGGGCCCAAGTTATGCATCAGTAGTGGGACTTGGATAGGAAGTTGGGCTTGCTGGCAGCCTAGGAAACAGCAAAAGGTGGTCTAGGGAGTTGTGCTAGGGATGTGTGAGAAATCCTATTGGTGGGTGAAAATACAATTCAGTCCCCTGGATTCTGGTTCGCCAGCCCTGAGCTGGCACCAACACACTATGATGCAAGTCAAGCCAGCTCCTGAACTTCCTTCCGTCTGTATGATGGGCTGCGATTCGCGCATTAAAAAAAAAAAAACACTAAGGAAATTTGCACAAATCATGCAATTTGCGTAACTTTATGCAAATTGCAGAAATCACAGTATCAGCACCCGAAAAGCACATGGATCTAGTGTGATAGGTAAATTGTGCTAGAACCACGTGGCTTCCGGGTGCCGATTTGGCAAATTGCCCATTTTTGTGCAAATGTCCTTAGCAGGTTTTTTTTTTTTAAATGCACAAACCATGGCTCGTCTTAGAGATGGAAGTCCCGCCCCCCCTGCCTTGACCTGCTCCGATCATTGGATCAGAAGCGGGCAGGATGTCTGTCAAGCTCAAGTGAGCCAGACTTCCCAGTGTCAGGACATCCCTAGACTTGTTACACACTTATTGCCTCCAGAAAACCTCAAGAAGCTTCCTCCCCCACCCCCCAAACAGACATAAGTATTCCGTAAGTGACGATGATTAGGCATCATCGCCTCTGGAGAGGTGTTGATTCCATTGCTGACCTCTTCTCCTTTGGTAATTAATGCCAGAACTGGCACAGCCCAGCTTCAGTGCAACCCCCCACCTCCCCATTGGCTCATCACAGCTTGCGAGTGTCACTAAGTGCTTCCCCATAAGCCTGATTGGGGAAGGGTCCCAGGGGAATATTCCTTTGCCACAGAGTGTCATTTTGAAACCAAGGACTTTTGCCAACGGGCTGGCAGGGTAGGCACTGGGCAACACCCGCGATTGTCATCATTTCTTATTATTTATTCTGGTGCTTTATAAACGGTGATGATCCATTTGCAGTGGCGGCAAAAATCACACTGATTTACCAAGGGGGAAAAAGGTTGGTGGGGAGCAGAATTGTTTCCAAGCAGAATTATGCTTCTGAGAAGCTTCCAGGAGCATGATTTTGCTTGGGAACAGGGCACAAGGTCCACACACAGAAGCAACAGCAGTAGTAGGGCAACATGGTGAGGGGTGCAAAAACAGCCGGGGAGGGGGGAGATACAGGACGTGCACAGGCCATGTGTTGCCCACCCGTGAACTAGGGGGATGATCCAAAAGCTTCCTGGAAATTGTGAGTTTTGAGGAGGGGATTAAAGGGAGATGGTCACACAGATTCATAGATTTCATAGATCATAGAGTTGGAAGGAGCCTACAAGGCTATCGAGTCCAACCCCCCTGCTCAATGCAGGAAACTAGATGCATTCTTGGAGTCCGGCCCAGGTATATTCATTCATTCATTCATTCATTCATTCATTCATGACATCTACATACTGCTCCACATCTAAACAGCTCCCAGAGTGGTGGACAATAAAAAGATAAAGCAGATCAAAGAATAAAACAGTATGTTAAAAATGGGATATCAATAAAACCATGGCTGGTCAGTCAAGGAAGGCTTCCTGAAATAGAGATGTTTTCAGGAGGTGCTGAAAATGACACAGTGCTGGTACCTGCCTGACCTCCAGAGGCCGGGAGTTCCACAGAAAGGGAGCTGCTACATTGAAGGCTGTACTCTGGGTGGACTCGAATTGGGCCATAGGTACATATGGAACCACCAGGGACATGCCATCCAATGACCTCAGTGACCGGGCAGGCTGGTAAGAGAGAAGGCACTTTCTCAAGTATCCTGATCCCAAGTTGTTTAGGGCTTTATACACTAGTAGCAAAGCCCTTAAACCTGGCCCGGTATCAGAGAAGCAGCCAGTGCAGTTCCTTCAGCAAAGGAGTTGCATGCTGAAAAGGGGGCAGCTCCCAACAACAGCCAAGCTGCTGCAGCTGCATCCTGCACTAGCTCCAGCTTCCGGATGAGCCTTAAGGGCAGCCCCACATAGAGTGCATTGTGGTAATCCAGTCTTGAGGTTACTACAAGTGCCTGTATCACTGTGGCCAGGCTATCCCTGCCAGGAGGGCATCAAGGAAAATGGGTCTAGTTGTTTCATGGAGCATCAGACCTTTGAATGGCTGAGGGTGGTGGAGCTGGAAGAGAGAAGACCTGAGGAAGGGGTGTAGAAGAGGGTGATCAACTGACTTGAGAACAAGACATGAGAACGTAATGCCAAATATAAAATTCTAAGTTGCTGCAAGAGGAGCACTATATGTATTTAAAGCTGTTTCTCATTAAAAAAAAAAAAGATTTAATTTCTCAGAGGCAAAAAGTGATGCTGGCTGAAAAGAACAGCAATGTTGATCTCATCCCATTACTTTCAAGTTTGCGGTGCCTACTGAAGCATAATGATGTTTTAGAAGGCAATGGAAATAAAGTATTTCGCAGACTGCAAAGAAGTGGTGACATTTCACAGATTCATAATAGGTTCTCTGAAGTTCCGGCACTAGCTCTGTTATGCTATTGTACTTTGACACTAAACACATCCTTTGTTCTGTGCACCAATTATCTTGCTTGGGGCTTCTCGGTGACTGTGGGTCCTGCTTCCAAGCAAACCCTGATTCACAGTAAGAAACTCCTCCCCCCCCCTCCCTGAGTCAGTCCAGTATGGTCCTGAGTTGCCTCAAGGTGGCTAATATGGGGCTGGGGTTGTTAGTTCTCAGGATCTGACCCAACTTTTCAAAGTTTTAGGGCAGGGGTGGGCAATTTGGGAGGTCTGGGGACCATTCTCCACCCCTGGAGCACCCTGGGCTGCATTCCTGGTACAGCCACACCCAGCAGAGGCTGGTGACTCCTATTTCAGTGGGGCTCCTTTTCCATTGTAGGTTTTTCAGGTTTTATTTGGAGCTTCATAGGAGTTATCCATGGTGGTGAACCTTTTTCCTAGCCCTACCCAGAGATGCTGGGGGATTCAAGTCTGCATGCAAAGCACATGGATATTTCAAGGAAAGTAACTTTTCAGAGGATCAGTGTGCTTTCCTTTATTACTATCAATCTGCTTGACAAGTTGCACTGAGATACATACCTGTTTAAATCTGTTAAATAGTCTTAATTTTAAATGCATTTTCTTTCAAACTACACCTATACCCAACTACCTGGGAGTAAGCCCTATTGAACTCAGTGGGAATTACATCTGAGTAGAAATGTCTAGGAAAGTGCTGCGAATGTATTTTTTCCTCAAAATACGTATTTTTAAATGTGTCTGGGTACATTTTTTGAGCAAAGAACTGTGTTGGAACATTTGTCAAGTGTGAAACCCAATGGATGCCTAAGTTCTGATCTACACATTCATCTGGGAGATGTGGATCAGGTCAGGTCATATTTTTCAAATTCAAAAAGACTGAATTCCTCAAGCATCCCTAGTAGAAATATTTAAACATAGAATGAATGAAAGATGTATGCTATGAGGTGGGGATATTGGCCTGAAGAACCTGGCAGAGAGGATCCTGGAATTTTATTTTTTTATTTCAAAGATTTATAAACTCTCTCAAGGCAGCTTACATAATAAAAATCACAAAAGCAGAATGAAACCAGGAGAAAACAACAAAAATAATAAAATATCAAAACTGAACAATTAAAACCAGCTAGCACCATCTACCCAACAGCACCCAATAAACTAGCTCAGTTATAGGCTGAGTTAAATAGTTAAGTATTTAGGGCGCACTTGAAGGCCTGTAATGCCTTTAAGTGATTGCAGACATCAATTGGAACAAAGTTCCAGAAGCGAGGGGCCACTACTGAGAGAACCCTGTCCCTCATGCCCACCAGCCTAATTCCTCTTTCAGGTTGGCACACAAGCAGGTCCTCTGATGCTGATTTGTGACACAAAGGTGTCTCTGAGTGCGTTCTGGGTGGTAAATGCATTTTCAGAGGTAGTAGCTTATGAAGGATGTGCCAAACATAATCAAGGAATTTTGATTCCTTGATTAATGGAATTTTGATTCCATAATCAATTACATTTTGCACTGTGGGTTATGTAGTTTTAAAGATGCACACATAGTTTGCCATTTCCCATGGATGCGCGTTCCACTTGTGAGACTAAAGCTGGTTTGATGCTGGCCCCAAAATTCACCTTGCCCCTTCTGTAGCCCTTACAATATATTTTTCCTGCACCACTACTGATTACAGGGAATAGAAGACCTCCTGTATGACCCCACGCCCACGTTGTGAAACAAGGAGGAAGTGAAACACACACACACACAATTTTATAATGTGCTATCATGTTGCTAGTAAGAGAATTCTATTTTTCCATTGATCGGAAGCAGCATTGTGTTTGTGTATGTATATGCATTAATATGTGACATATCATTACATTGTGGTTGCTGGCCGGCTGCTACAATTATTTATTGATTCTAACTGGGACTGAAAGGTGATAAAGTTACCTAACCTGCCATGACCAGCTGTCGGGCAGAAAGAAAATAACCCTACAATTAATGACATTTCTGTTTTCATTATCAGCTGTTCCTGGTACCTAATTACAGCCACACAAACTGAGGTGGAGAGGGGGGAAAGCGCTAACTGTCACCTGACAGTACAGAATAAGATTAATGCGCAGTATTTATGAGGTACCAGCAATAAATAAGATAATAAGGTTTCCGGAACATGGCACAAACATCCATTCCAAGTTGTAAAGCGGTGCGAGTACAGTAATAAATCTTTAGTTTGTTAATCATTTTGTAAGTGATAAGGTGAACCATAATTTGGCCATGGAAAGTTGAGGCGCTGGAAAGACATTCAATTAGTTCCTCAGCAAGAAGGCCATGCCACATACTACATTATCTTGTCGGGGAGATGTCAGCAAAACAGTTTCCATCAGCAACCTAATCCTAGATGCAGAGGATCTGGGCGGGGAGGGCGAATAGCTCAGTGGTAGAGCACATGCTTTGCATGCAAAAGGTCTGAAGTTCTGATGGAAGGATCTGAGGGACCAAGCTTTGTCTGATCCTGAAGTAGGGATGTGTGAGGAATCCGTTTGCGGTGTGGAAATCCAGCTGATCTCCTCAGTTCAGCCCCCTGGATTCTGGTTTGCTGCTCACTTGTTGGCGCCAATTCGCTGCAATGCGAGTCAAGCCAGCTCGTAGACTCCCATCTGTAAGATGGACCGTGACTTGAGTATTTTATTCAAACTGCCAATGGAATTTGCACAAAACGGCACTGGGACAGCACATGGTTTTTTAACATGACTTGTGCAAAGTGCACAAATCGCACTAGAACCATGTGGTTTTCAGGTGCCGTTTTGCTTAAAAACGGAAGTCCGTGAAAAAAACTCGACTCGGCCTGCTACTGATCGTCGGATAGGAAGCAGGCAGGATATCTGGGAAACTCAAATGAGCTGGGTTTCCCTGTTTTGGTACATCCATATCCTGAAGAACCAGTGGCAGCCAGTGAGACCAATGATCCAACTCCACATAAGGCAATGGTAGGGAACCATTGAAGCTCCATCTTGAAGCTCGTTCCGAATTGAGCCTGTATCAGATTGTGAGCTTTATTTTTTTCTTTTTGCATGGAAATTTATGTGTATTTTCATGCATATTTCCCCAAATGTATGCATCAATTGTGCGCATCTTTGAAATGTATGCATTCTTCTTTGATTAAAGTGTGTTTGTACACATTTTTCAAAAGCATGCCTTTTTTTCAGGTGCATTTTTCAAATGTACACATGCTGCTGAGTGCATTTTTTGGGGGGGGTCCCATGAATTAGGAACGGTGAGCCGGTCTGAACTAAAGGAGAACGTTCGCGAACAGACTCACGTGAGCCGAACAAGGCGAGTTCGCACTTGCTGAACGGTTCAATAAAGCAAATTTCTGGGGGCTTTTGCATTCAGGAATGGTGAGCTGGGTCTGAACTAAAGGAGAACGTTCGCGAACAGGCTCGTGAGCTGAACAAGGCGAGTTTGCGCTTGCTGAACAGCACTTTTGGTGATGCATTTCTTCTTTTTGGGTGATGCACAAGTAGGGATGCTGGGGAAATCTGCAATGGATTGAAATGGGTTTCAGTTCTGCAGCAGACTGGCTTTTTTTGAGTCACGTGGATCCCACGGCCTCGTGAACTGGTTTTTCACTTGGGGGGGGAGGGGATTTTGCACTAACTCACATTAGTGTTAATGCACATTAACTAAAGCACATTTGTGCAAGTGTGCATTAGCACTAACGTGAATTAATGCAAGTAGAACAAAATTCTGGTTAAATAATAATAATAATAATAATAATAATAATAATAATAATAATAGCCGATTCCATCAGTGAGTAGACAACCAAATGAAAGACACCTGACAATCTGAGAAATGAAGACAGAATGGGTTTAACAAAATCAAGACCTCTCTAAGTACAACTGGCCACCAGAGAGGCTGGTGACTCCTATTTCGGTGGGGCTCCTTCTCCATTGCAGGTTTTGCAGCTTTTATTTGGAGCTTCCTTGGAATTATCCATGGTACTGAACACCATCCCCAAAATATGATCACCAGCATGGGAACTCCATGGATAGCTCCTATGAAGCTCCAAATAAAAGCTCCAAAACCTTCAATGGAAAAGGATCCCCACCAAAATAGGAGTCACCAGCATCAATGCGAGTCAAGCCAGCTTGGTCAACTTGGTGGCCACCCTAGTTAGAATGTTGAATTAGATGGCAGCGTAGGGATGGGCGCAATTCGCAGCGAATGAGCTGAGTGCTCCCAGCACGTGAGCCAAGCTGAGCCGAGCGCAAGTACCAGCTGAGGTGCTTGCCGGACTTCCAGGTCCCCAGCGCTACGTTGTTTACATAGAAAATGGCCTAATTTGCACAAATTACAGCCGAATCTGTGCAAATTATGGCCTAGTTTGCACAAATTAGGCCATAATTTGTACAAATTAGGCCATTTTCTATGTAAACAACGTAGTAGTGCTGGGAACCCAGAAGTCGCTTCTTTGGTTCGGCTTGCAAGAACACCAGGGAAAAGGTAGGGCGAGCGGAGCTCAGGGGGTCGAGTCTGGCGAGTTCACTGGATTTCCACGCCACCCCCACCCCCCATCGAGCTCCGTGCACATCTCTAATGGCAGGAGATCAGGCAAGGTCCAAACTCAACTTTCATTGCCACATAACATGTGTGGAATAAAACCTCCTCCATCAGCCACTAGAGCAAGACAACTGCAGGAGCCCAACAGGTTCAAAAGGCACTAGCTCGAAGCACAGCGCCCCCTGACATACATAACACATAACCACAACGGTGAGGTGCCAAGCCTGCAGGAAACGACACATGTACCTGCAAGCAATACTGGTATACTGAGTTCTGCATCTCAATCCGTCCGTGTGACAGATTGCTATGATGAGGCTTTTAATAGTCAGTTAAAATTGGATGAGGAGGTGAATAGGTATAATTCCATCAAGAAGTTTTATTTCCCCCCCCCTCTTTTTCTTTGCATTGCATTAACACTGTGGAATTTAAATGCATGTCCTAATCGGGTATCGTTCCTAGTGGGAATTTTGCTTAAATTAAAACCAGGGCAAATATATGCATTATGCTAATTGAAACCGACTAGAGAGTTAGAGTGTAGCAGTACCTACAGGCTGTAGAACAAGGATGAAAGGTGCCTGAAAGGGAGATACATGCCTGCCTCAGCATCCGCCTTCAGTTCTCCAAAAGCAAACAGCAAGTCTTGCTAGCTTAATGATCTGTGGGTGCCTTTGTGCCCTCAAATGTTCCCATCTGCATAAGAATTGCACTGGGGATGCAATTTAGGGATGTACAGCTTTGGTTAGATTCCTGCCCCTGTTTTGCAGAGTGTCAGGTGCCTTTCGTTCCATTGTCCGCTCATTGACGGAATTGGATATATATATATATTTTAAGATATGTATGAAAATTCCATTCCACTTGTGCAAGTCTGTGTCAGTGCTAATGCACACTAGCACAGGCATGCATTAGGACAAGTGAGCATTAGTGCAACCTAAAGGAAAAACAAACAAACAACAAATGGTTCACGAGTCCACGGAATCTGCGTGAGTTGGAAAAGGTGCAATTTCATGCAAGTTTAGACATAGCTGGCTGGGGCACGCTGGTAATTGTAGGCCTTTTTTCTGCCTAAATTTGCATGGGATTGCGCTTTAGATACTGAACAGGGTTACATACTCACAACAACTGTCGTAGTTCTTGTGCATTTAGATTTGGCCATTAGATTGTTTAACTATTGTTCGTTCAGACAGTGGCCAATATTGGCTGCTTCTCAAGAAGCCACATGAGTATTAAGAACTAGTCTATTCCTTTTCCGCTGTTCATTCTGGCCAGTGCCTTAGAACATGAAGCTGCATCATCTGACAAATAATAGATAATTTACTGAAGATGTCTCTCTCCACTGTTATTTGCCAAATCCTTTACTGAACAGAATTATTTTGCTGGCCCTTGCAATGTCCCGCCATAATGAGATTCATGGGGTTAATCCTCCTTTGTGTGACAAAGCACCAGGGCAGGGATGGGGACTCGGACTCCAGGACTCGACTCGTGAGCCGGACTGAGTCCCCCCTCTGACTCGACTCGGACTCGAGTCCCAATATTTTTAATGGGACTCGAGACTCGACTCGGGACTCGAGACCAAGGACTCGTGTTCCAAAATTGTGTTCCTCAAATGCAACATGGATAGGTTTTAGGAAGCACAGCAAGTTTTTTTTAAAAATCATTTTCCTAAAATGCAACCTTTCAGACATTTTGGGTTTGGCTGCCTCTGCCTGCCTGCTTTGGGGTTCCCTGCCTCCTCTGCCTGCCTGGTCTCTTCTTAACCAGTTCCACAGTTTGAGATGTCCAAGACAAAGGCCTCTGCCTGCCTGCTTTGGGGTTCCCTGCCTCCTCTGCCTGTCTGGTTATTTTGGGTTTGTCTGCCTGGTCTGTTCTTGCCAAAATCAGTTGCAGAGTTTTGAAATAAAAAGGCACACTTGTGCCTAGAATTTATTTAAGCCACACATCTGAAGTAACCTTATTTTGTTGGGAAACCCCCCCATTGATTTTAATAGGGACTTGTGGAGTCAGCTTTGGGAGTGACTCGTGACTCATGACTCACAATTTTAGACCAAGGACTCGGACTCGAGACTCGGGTCCAAAGACTCGTGACTCGACTCGTGACTCAAAACCAAGGACTCTTCAACATCCCTGCAAAGCACATTGTGTGTGTGTGTGTGTGTGTTTTAAACCTGCTTTCTGGCTAATTTCATTAAGTGGACTCCAGCATCGGTATTAAATCATCTCTATTTGGAGTGTGCATCTATAATTCATCCTAATAAAGGGTTAACGCTTCTCCCACTGGGCATCTCTATAGTGAATTATTCATCCCAGGCTGTTCTGCCAAGAAAGAAGACTAAATCTCTTGAATATTTTTGCCACCCCTATATGAACACACTTGGGTTGAATTTTGATTTTCAGTATCTTGAAGATCCTCAATAGCGGCTCGCCCCCATAAACCTGTGCTGGGGTACTACTGAGCTATTATACATAGGTATGGTGGATAATGTATGTAGGTATGTATATATGTATGCATGTATATTTATTCACACACCCACCCCAGGACTTAACATTCCATTAGAGTGTGACAAAGAAACAGAACTCGGGATGGGGCTATTGTAACTGGAGTAGGCTTGTTTTTGGAAGCCTGGGATCCCAAGGGGTGGGGAATTGACCTATACCAGGTGAGACTATGTGTCAATCTAGCTCAGTATTGTCTGGCTGGCAGCAGCTCTGCAGATCTCCTGTAGAGAACCTTCCCATCGCATCCTACCCAATCCTTTCAGTTGGAGATAGCTGTCTTGCTATGACTGGGTGGGTTAGGCTTAGTCCTGGGGCAAACTGAGGGGCAAATCCATTTAGCAAAGTCAGTAGGCAAGCGAAAGGTCAAAAGCACAGTATTAAACAGGGACCGGGAGGCTCTGAGCATATAACACCAATTCTGGCCTGCTTGCATTGGCTGTCTGTAGGTTTCCGTCCGAGCTCGATCCAAGGTGCTGGTTTTAACCTATAAAGCCTTACACAGCTTGGGACCACAATACCTGACGGAGTGCCTCTCCTGACCTGAACCAACCCAGAAATTACAATTGACATCTGATGCCTTCCTCTGATTGCCCCCTCCGACTGAGGCTCAGAAAGTGGCATCAAGGGAGAGGGCCTTCTCAGTGGTGCCTCCCCAATTTTGGAATGCTCTCCTCACTGAGGTCCTCCTGGTGCCAACACTGTCATCTTTTTGGCACCAAGTTAAGACTATCCTCTACTCCCAGGCATTTGATGGCATACATATGATGGGGTGTTTATGTCAGTTGTTTCTATCAGGTCCAGTATCTTATTGTAAACATTTTAGCTGTTTAAATGCTTTTAAATTTTCTATAGAGGTTTTATATTATGTTTTTATTCTCCGGTATTGCGATGTGTATTTTTTGTGAACCACTCAGAGAGCTTTGGCTATCAGGCAGTACGGAAATGAAAAATAAATAAATAAATAAATATGAATATTAGCAGACCTGAAAAAGGGCAGTCCAGCAGCAGGGTTTTTAATCAGGAATCCAGAAGCCCGCAGCATGAGACATCAGTCCAATGAGAAGTAAGTTTTCAGGGTGCTGGGAGCTGAAATAAAGGTGCTGTTCCTGCAGCTAGCAGGTCTCCACCGATGCCTCTGAGCCCCAACCAGGCACAGCTGCAAGCCATTACTACTGGCTTCAGAGTTTCCCTACTTTTGAGGAGATCTGGCTCTTGAATAGACCTTTACTCTTGAGTAGGAAGTGCGTGCTTCACCTCCGAGTGGTGGCCTGGACCTCCAGCCTTCTTGGGCCAGCACGCTGTAGGGCTGAGCCGGTGCTTGGACTGCTCCTCAGACTCTATGGGGAATGCATAGCTCTTAGGGGGGGGGGCATTCAGGTGTTCCTCAGAGTCCACCATTACTAGAGGACCCGGCGGTGTCACTTCTCTAGAGGATGTATCAGAAGTGATATCGTGTATCAATGGTGCCTGGAGGATCCACAGGCTCTTGGACTCCGCGGTCCCCAAATCTTCATCCAAAGAGTAATCTTGGCCTGGGTCCAGAGATCAGGCATGAGAATGTCAGGGACTGAACATGGGTGTGTGTGTCTTCTGTGTGCACCATGGAGGGGCCCTCTTTCCACTGCCACCACACACCTGTTCCTCCACCGCCACCCCCTCCTCATGCCCCTTCTTGTTTGTGGGTGTCTCGTGAGAGTTACACCAGACAGGTCTCGCAAGAGTTCAGCTAGCCAGATCCCACGGGAGCATGTCTGTCCAGAGCCCCGTGGCTGCAGCAAATTTATGGGGAAGGTGGCACATGCTCAACATAGAGCCAGTGTGGCGTAGTGGTTAGAGTGTTGGACTGGGACTCGGGAGATCCGGGTTCTAGTCCCCGCTCGGCCATGAAGCTCACTGGGTGACTTTGGGCCAGTCACTGACTCTCAGCCTAACCTACCTCACAGGGTTGTTGTGAGGATAAAATGGAGAGGAGGAGGAGGATTATGTAAGCCGCCTTGGGTTCCTTGCAGGAAAAAAGGCGGGGTATAAATATAATAAATAAATAAATAAATAAATAAAACATGAGTGGTTGCTCCAGAAAGCCCTGCCATGTGTTCCCGCTGAAGGCAGGAGAGCAGTTGGGGGCGGGGGTGGGGACGTGGTACAATTCACCGCTCCTCCCACTCTCAGTCTGTGTGTCATGGTAGGGCCAGCCCTGCTTCTCATCTTGTGTGTGTGTCTGTGCACACACGTGTATAAAATATGGTTTTTCAGGAGAAAGCCGATGTAAAACAGATACTTAAATGTATTTTTGTGTGTGGATTTTTTTTTTTGCAAAAAGAAACCCTGCACAGATCAATGCAGAAATGGGGCCAAGAGTGCCCGTCCCTAGTCAGGACACAGATGGGCTCAAGGAAGAGGGGTGACCTACATTTCCTGAGTTTGAACTTCATCTGCAGCTCTCATCTAAAATATGCACTGTGGCACTTTTTCTGTTTTTGCTGCAAAAAAGTGTGCCTATCAAATATCAATCTCCAATTTATATTTCCCAATGGATCTAGAAAGAAACAATTTCAATGTGCCTTTAAAAAAGAAGAAGATATCTTTTGGGATTTGAAAAGAAGAGGTCGGAAGGGGAGGGCAAAAATGTCTTCATTAGGAATTGTGTCCTGAACTCAGCAAGGGTTTTTTTTTTTCCCATTGTAGGTATGCTAAGGACATTATAATTGCCTTGATGTTTTCTTTTTATTCAGCAAATAATGCCCCAAGGACCAATCACCAGGCAGCAAAGCGTGAAAGGGTACATGGTATAACCGAGACAAGGAAAACCTCCCAGGATGTTATACGTACATCTATTTCCAAATCATTAATTTTGACTCTACATAAGATAATAACTTATCCAATGATGAAAAATGCCTCTCTTAAGTGAAGAGTTATTTCTTTTATTTATTTATTTTTAAATTTTCTATTCCGCTTTTCAGGACTAAAGTCCTCTCAAAGCCGCATACCGACAAAAAAATAATAATACTACCACCATCAAATAATGCTGCAATAAAACATTCAATTGAAATCATAAGCCCGTTAAAAATTATCCGCAACTCTAATCAGCTAAAACAGCAGCAGAATATCAGCCTAATGGTCAATTAAGAAGTTCCAAAATTAAGCAAGAGAAACAATTAAACTACCTGTAAAGTATGTAGACTTTTATGCAGGCCTTCAGAATATGTATAAAAGAAAGCAAATGTATCCATCTAGAGAAGGAGTTCCATAACTGAGGAGCCACCATCACAAAGACCATGTGTCCCCCCCACAACATAATTGTACTTACCACAGGGCCTCTGGAATGGATTTTAGGGCTCGGGGAGGCTCATATGGGTGCAAGCGGTCCATCAAGTAACCTGGTCTGAAACTATTTAAGGCTTGAAAAGTTAAAATGAGCTGTGGCATGGGGCTTTTCCCATGCCTGCTTTCATCTATCAAGTCTCTTTTGAGATGGTTGGCTTGTCAGAAGAAGGTCGAGTATCGTTCCCTTAATTAACAGCTGGCCCCTTTCTCATTCCAGCCTAGCCAGAAGCAAGTGTATACCTACTGTGTACGTGACCTCCACTTGACTGGCGAGTCACAAGGGCATGTGTGTGATTCCTTTGCCCTCCTCTTTTGGCTAGCCCTTATAGAAGGATGTGGAGTTCCTTTTCCTTTGAGACAGGGGGTGGGTGGGTCTATTGGTAGCAGGATTCATAGTTGTTCTGGACCCTAACTCTCCTCCTGGCAAGGGGCTGTTGGTGCATGAGGCATTACCCAGTGACTGTCATGTCAGAACAAGTTTGGAGTCATTAGAACATAAGAAGAGCCCTGCTGGATCAGACCAAAGGTCCATTTAGTCCAGCATTCTGTTCACACAGACAGCTGCCCACGGGAATCCCACAAGTAGGGCATGAGTGCAACAGCACCCTCCCACCCATGTTCCCCAGCAACTGGTGTACATAGGCATACTGCCTCTGATACTGGAAGTAGCATATAGCCATCAGGACTAGTAGCCACTGATAGCCTTCTCCTCCATGAATTTCTCCAATCTACTTTTAAAGCCATCCAAATTTGTGGCCATCACTACATCTTGTGGAAGTGAATTCCATAGTTTAAGTATGCGTTGTGTGAAGAAGTACTTCCTTTTATCTGTCCTGAATCTCCCACCAATCAGCTTCATGGGATGACCCCGAGTTCTAGTATTATGAGAGAGGGAGAAAAATGTTTCTCTTTCCACTTTCTCCACACCATGCATAATTTTTTACACCTCTGTCATGTTTCCCCCACTTGCCTTTTCTCTAAGCTATACAGTCTCAGCAGTTGTCACCTTGCCTCATAGAGGAGTTGCTCCACCAGCCCTCTGATCATTTTAGTTGCCCTTTTCTGCACTTTTCCCAACTCTACAATATTCTATTTTATGTGCGGTGATCAGAACTGTACACAGTTTTCCAAGTGTGGTTGCACCATAAATTTGCATAACAGCAGTATGATCTTGGCAGCTCTATTTTCAATTCATTTCCTAATTATGCCTAACATTTTTCACAGCAGCTGCACCCTGGGTCAAGATTTTAATCTAGCTGTCCACCGCAACCCCAAGATCTCTTTCTTGGTCAGTCACTGCTAGCCCAGATCACATCAGTGTATACATGAAGTTGGGATTTTTTTGCCCCAACATGCATCACTTTACATTTGCTTACATTGAACCACATTTGCTATTTTCATGCCCATTCTCCCAATTTGGAGAGATCCTTTTGAAGTTGTTTGCAATGACTTTTGTCTGTGCAGATTAGATAGTTTAAAGTCTTCGATTTGCATTTTCTGTTTTATGTATCCCCTGTTCTCCTTCTGTCTTTGTAAAAGATTTTAATATATATATATGTGTGTGTGTGTGTGTGTTTTCTTCTCATTTGGATGGAAAAGTGTGTGATTGAGTTTTCTGAAAAAGACCCAAGGGAGAAGGTTTTCTCTCCCCACATGGCCTAATCACTCAGGAGCCCTACCAGGGCATTTGATCTGGGCACTCTGAATTGGCTTGGAAGTCAATAGGTAGCCAGTGCACTTGATACAATAACTGGGGTGACATGCTTCAAATGCCAGAAGCATCCAGGCAACTCTGTGTTGTACTAGCTGAAACCTCTGAACCATCTTTAAAGGTAGTCCCACATAGAGGACTTTATTTATTTATTTATTTATTTATTATATTTATACCCCACCTTTTTTCCTGCAAGGAACGCAAGGTGGCTTACATAATCCTCCTCCTCTCCACTTAATCCTCACAACAACCCTGTGAGGTAGGTTAGGCTGAGAGTCAGTGACTGGCCCAAAGTCACCCAGTGAGTTTCATGGCTGAGCGGGGACTAGAACCCGGATCTCCTGAGTCCCGGTCCAACACTCTCACCACTAAACCACACTGGATTACTTTATTGTAATCTAGCCTGGATGTGACAAGGGCATGAGTGACAAGCCTGAGTTTATGGCAACCCAACACAGAAAACAAATAACAGGAAAACTCTTTATTGTAGTAGATCAGGTTACAAAGACCAGCTTTCCAGAGCTCGCAGCAAAGCTTACAGTGTTTACATACCCCAGTTAATCACATAGCTTAGGCAGAGGCTATCGGAGTGTTGCTTTGTTCAAGAGAAAGTTCCAAGGCTAGAGCCCACACAGAGTCAAAGTCAAGAGTTTCAACGATACAGGATTCAAGGCAGACAAGAGTTGACGATAAATCCAAGCAATGAAGGAAGTACCATTCTGGGCTATGAAGACGTCGTTCCCAGCCAAGGCTCTTCAGCTTCTGCACCCGCTTAAATACAGGGGAAGGGCTGCTAGAGCTCCCCTTCTGATGATCTATCCTCACAGGGGAAACTGGCCCATAAGCCAGCACTACATCTAAGAGGGCTTCTCCATTCTGACCTCCTTAGTTGACCCCTTAACCTAGGAGACACCTCCTCCCCTGAGGAATCTTCCTCCTCCTGCTCGGTTCTCACAATCCCAGACTGTAAATCATAAGCCTCACTCAAGGCTGAATCCTGCACTGTGGCTGATAGGAAGTATCCCCCTCCTTTGGCCTGCAATCAGATGGGAAGCCTGGCAGTGTCACTCATGCCCTATCTGGAGGAGGATTTTTTCGATGAAGAACAGGAGGGGGAGAGCCAGCGTAATGGACCCCAGCCAGAGCCAGGTGAGGAACTTAAGGCTTCGGCCGACAGCCCTCCCCTGGAGCCACTAGCAGAGCAACCTGGCCACTCCTGTGCCGTGCCTGAACTCCCCCAAATGCAGGAATCAGAGCCTGAGATAATTCATCCCTCTGAACAGGGTAGGCTCAGATGCAAGCAGCAAAAGAACAAAGGGAAGCTCCAGCACAGGGCCTCCCTTAAAAGCAACACGCTGACCTAATTAACCAGCTGTGCTGATTAACAACCAACTATAAATTGGCCCAGCTGCAGTCAGCCTGTTGCTGTAGACAACAGTGCATTAACCTTTGTGCTTCACCTTGTTGCACTAGATAGATGCCTAGACTCTTGGTTGCTCCCTTGGACTACACTTTCAGACACCCTCGACGCTTGATACAATGGACTCCTGTGAACTGAACTCTGGAATGCCTTGACCTTGCCTCTGCCCTCTCCTGCTAGTAAGACTCTGGACTGACCTGGTTGCTCTCTTTGTTATCCCTGAAACTATCCGAGCTGTGCCTGGGGCACTTGCCAGCCTGGGAGCAGGACAGGCAGAACTGAGCACCCAGGTCCTCAGTTTCCCATGACTAGACTAGGTTCTAAATCATCCTGATCTAACTCTGAATCACACTCTAGCTCTAAAGCTGCAGGGCCCACAGCTCTTCGGCTAGGCTCCACACTGAGTAACTGAAGTTAGGGTATCACGTTAGCACCAGGGCATGAGTAGGGATGTGTGAGAAATTTGCTTCAGTTAGTTTTTTGACCTGGATTTACCCAGTTTGCACCTTCCGGACCAAACACAGACTCCGATGCAATCTGTGGTCAAAGTCTGTACATGATTCATGGAAGAACAACAACAACAAAAATGCATGTAACAGCATTTGAAAAAAAAGCCCATAAAAATGCATCCTTTTAAAAATGCACACAAATACATTTTAACCAATGGGATAAGAATGCATACATTTCAAAGATGTGCACAATTAATGCATACATTGGGGGGAAATATGCACAGAGATGTTCATGCAGAAAGGAAAGGACGAAGCTCGCAATTGGAGATGGACTCAAGCCAGAAGGCGCTTTGAGATGGAATGCGGAGAACTGTGGTGAGCTCGAGTTTTGCAGATTCGCACATCCCTAGCAGGAGTAACTGATGTTGGGGCATTTGAACTAGCTAAGCTTTCTGAACTATCATCAAGGACACCCCACATACAGCACATTGCAGCAATCTAACCTGGATGTTACCAGGGCATGGATAACTATGGGCAGAATAGTGATCTCTATTTGTCTGTAGCACACCTCGGATCTGCCTATCTACCCACCTTCCTCAGCCAGCTCTGAGAGAATGTACCTTGGCTACCTAGGAAATAGCTCTATGAAAATACCAAGTATTAGGTTATTGATTAATTTCAATTGCCTGATGGCTGAACTGCTTCCCTGGTCCCCCCGTATATATCCAGCCTTCATTTATTTACACTCCTGTTTTACAAATGCTTAGGACTCAATTTCATAGATTTCAATTCAAGGTGATTAATTTTAAAACATCCTTTCCATCTAAAATTCTAGCTTAATATTCCTGGTTCGACTGAAGGATCTTGAATCATCTACAGTTTCTCATTACAAGACATGCAGATATTTATTGCCCAACATATTATTATTTTTTTGCATGGAGTGGAGCAATTCACACTGTATTCATATTGTTTCCTAGGATAATAGATTTTGATAGAATGTCCACTGGGAAATACAAATTATATGACAAAACTATTTTAAGCTTGGTTAGCCATATGGGTATTGATAGATATAAACATACTCAGATCCATCGGGTCAGAGGTGGACAAGCACATCTTGAATTATTACAGTAAATTTCTATTGGCATTCCTGGAAGCTGGGCAACATTTGTAGTAGTAATTTGCACTTTGGATGAAATTCACAAAGTGCACTGCGAAGAGCAGACCTGCACCCTATTTTCTGCATAGATCATGGTTATTGTCACTAGGACTGAACAGTGCTATGGGGCATGTCTACATTATAAGCCTAAACCAATTTGATGGTCACTGCTTCTTTCCATAGGAATCATGGGAATGAGAGGATCAAATAAGACCATAAGAAAAACCCGCAGACTAAAGGCCTATCTAGTCCAGCATTCTGTTCCCATAGTGGCCACCCAGGTGCCTATGGGAATCCCATAAGCAGAGCATGAGCATGAAAGCCCCTTTCCACTCATGCTCAACCAGCAGATTTTATTAAGCAAAATATATTATCATACTGTCGCTGTACATAGATGGTATGTACATACAGGCATGTAGCCATCTTTTTCTCCGACAGTGCCGCTGGGAATTATGCTTACACCATGATCTAATAGAGGAATGAGGAACCTCTTTTAGACCAAGGACTGAATTCAATTTCAGAGAAGCTCTCAGGGGCCTCATTCCAGTGATGGATGGGCTGAAGGCAAAGTGGGCTGGGCTGAAGGCAAACAGGGTGGGGCCAAAACATACTGAAAAATACCAGCATATTTTATCTTAAAGCTCCAGCAATTATTTCCAGTAATTTAGCCTTAGGAGAGGCATTTCACCCTTTTAGAATGGGGATATAACTGCACAAAAGCCGTGAAACTACCAAATGATTGGTGGTTGGTGGAAAGGGGGTGGAGCCAGGGGAGGGGGCAGGGCCACCTGGGGACTCCTAGAGGGCCAGATTGGGACCCCAGTGTGCTGGGTGTGGCCCCAGGCCTGAGGTTTCCCACTCCTGATGTAGCAGCATTCCCGTTGGGCCTTTGGGACAGAACACCAATGGGCTGCTGCTGGCAGAGCCACAGCTGCTTCAGCTGGCAACGAAGCCTTTTTTGTTCAAAAGCAAGGGAACTTGGAGAACAAACTCACAATGGCAGGCCCTTCCCTTTGTACCACCATCTTCCAAGGAGTGCTTGGTGGCAATGTGAGAGAGGGCCTTCTCAGTGGCTGCTCCCAGGCTCTTGAACACCCTGCCAGAGGAGGCTACATTGGCTCTCTTTCTGCTCTGTTTCCACTGGCAGGCAAAGACATTCATATGCAAGAAAGCATTTGGTATGTAAGCTTGCTTGTTCGTTGGGTTTTGTGCTGTTCTATTCTGTTATTGTGCTTTTTATCTGTTTTCATGTAGTTGTTTTATTACTGTTTGAAGCAAGTTTTTTTTTTAAAAAAATGTGTTATGATTGCTAGCCACCTTGAGCACCATTTTCTTTGAGCACCGATTTGCGGAAATCAGCTGATTTTATGCAAATCCACTAATTCCATGTGCTTTTTGGGTGCCAAATTGTGCAAAACACGCCAAATACCATGATTTATGCAATTTGTGTGAAGCTACACAAATTGCTCAAATAGCGCGATTTGTGCAAATCTTCTTAGGATTTTTTTTTTTTAATGCACAAACCGCATCCCATTTTAGAGATGGAAGTCTATGGAAAACCCTCTGACTCGGCCCACTTCCAGTCACTGGATTGGAAGTGGGCAGGAAGTCTATCAAGCTCAAACAAGCTGGACTTCCCAGCATCAGCACATCCCTACGCCAGCCTGACTAAACCAATCTGGGCAAGATGGACCAATGGTCTGATTAGGCCAGGGATCTCCAACCTTGGGTCCCCCCCCAGATGTTGCTGGACTACAGCTCCCAGAATCCCTTGCCATTAGCCATGCTGGCTGGGTATGCTGGGAGCTGTAGGCCAGCAACATCTGGGGACCCAAGGTTGGAGAGCCCTGGATTAGGCATACGGCAGCCTCACAGATTCATCTAGACTTCGCAAGTTTGTTTTGCCCACAGTCTCCATCTCTAGAGAAACAGTGTACTATGATTTATCACAGATCAGCAATAAAGAATCTGTCCTCATGCATGTGTCCTCTCTGCCTGGATGACTTTGTCACTTTTAATGCATATTACTAAGATATCTATTCCAGATCTTCTTTTGCAGGTAATGCCTGCGACACTGATCTAAATTACTTTCCATTATGTGTTTTACGGAAAATAAATTTCCCCAAATAAAAATTCAAGCAATTTGCTGCAACAGCAAATCGCCTCTGGTATTTTGGGTTTAATAAACAAAGCCATCTTTCGATGGGGAAAAGTCTCGCAAAACGTAATCAAGGATGACAGGCTGGCTATGGGAAATGCAAGTCCTTGATGTATATATCTACTTAAAAGCTTGTCAGATACTTTGACACATTAATTTAAGTCTATTGTGCAATCAAAAGTTCCCGTTTTTATGAGGCAGAGAGAACATATGGTGTGTCACTTAACACATGACATATTTTTAGATCATATTGTCTTCATGTGGAGAATCATTGAATGCAAATGTGTGTGCGTGTGTGGGGGTTCTTTTGCAAAGCAACACTATGCAATTATAATCCTGACTCCGTGCTAACCATGGTTAATGTATCAGGAACCTTCGTCAATAACTCAAATTTTCTCCCCAAGATTCCTCCCTTCCTTGGAGCAGATTTCTGCCCCTCTTCTACCCGTAAGCAATTAATCAGCATGAGGGATGTACGGACTTTGTTAAATCCATGCCATCTATGTCTCATAGATTCTCGAGCATCTTTTGTTCATGGAGGAGAAGACTATCAATGGCTACTAGTCCTGATGGCTCTATGCTACCTCCAGTACCGGAGGCAGTATGCCTATGTAATCCAGTTGCTCTTGGATGGGAAGGAAGGCGCTTTTGCACCCATGTCCTGCTTGTGGGATCCCGTGGGCAGCTGGTTGACCATTGAGTGAATAGAATGCTGGATAGAGGGACCCTTGGTCTGATCCAGCATGGCTCCTCTTATGTTCTAATATCAGGGTGGAGCTAGACAGCATGGCTCCGTTTCCGCCTGAAGTGTTTGCTCAATGCATGCAGGGTACCTCTGAATAGGGTTCTTCTGTGTTTTGTAACCTGTACTTCCGCCCTAATTCTTATGTCATAATGAACTTGCTCAACTCAGTAGTGGAACAGCTGATGAAATTAGCTCTGAACTGACTGATAGTCTTACCCACAATTGGGGATGTACAGATTTCGTTAAATCCATTCTATCTCTGTTTCATGGATTGTTGGGCATCTTTCATTCTGTCATCCACTCATTGATGGCGGTGGTTTTTTAAAAGCCAGAATTTTGTTCTACTCACCCTAATCCGCCAGTGTGGCATAGTGGTTGGAGTGCTGGACTGGGACTCAGGAGATCCGGGTTCTAGTCCCCACTTGGGCCATGAAGCTCACTGGGCGACTTTGGGCCAGTCACTGACTCTCAGCCGAACCCACCTCACAGGGTTGTTGTGAGGGTAAGATGGAGAAGAGCAGGAGGGTTATGTAAGCTGCCTTGGGTTCTTTGCAGGAGGAAAGGCGAGATAGAAATATAATAAATAAATAAATAAATAAATAATGCATACTTGCACTCATGTGAATTAGTGCAAATCCCTCCCGCAATGAAAAACTGGTCTGCATGTCCATGGAATCCGAGCGGCTCGGAAAAAGCCAGCCTGCTGTGGAATCTTCAGGCAGGATTCATAGAGATCCAAACTCATTTGAATCCGTTGCGATTTCTCTGACAGCGGTACTCACGATCGCCATCACTGAAGGTTTTGCCTTGAAAAGGGGAAAAAAATTCCACAGCGCATCTACTAGGTTAAAAGGCTCTATCCATGAGGAAAATGTTTGGACCCAGGGGCATCCTTGGCAGAATTGTTCTTGTGTTTGAATTGTCCCGGTGAGAAATGAAATCTGCCTTCCTGCCTGCCGGGCCCTGTCAGGTGCATAGCTGTGCAAATTCATATGCTCATATTTCTTACTAATATCCAGCCTGACAATTCTCATAGCCCCATGGTCTATCCATTTAGATTACTAGATGCGGAACCTGGCTCTCCAAAGATTACTTAATTCATCAGGGTTAGATAGGTTCTAGCCAGCTCCATTAAAGGGGAACAAAAGTTTAGACAACACTGGCTTAGAGAGTAGTTATTCATCTCACTGTTTGCTACAGCTAACTACTGATAATTAGAATCTGTGGCTGAGGTCAGGCCGAGGGGAGCAATTTATGTTTTGGTCTGTCTCAATAAAGTCTGGAGACCAGTCATAAATAATGCTAAAAACAGTAATTATGGAAAATTGGTACTCCAATGCTGTATCCACTGGGTAGCCACTCTGTAATTGAAGATTAAAACCTTGGCATGAAATTAGATAGGCAGCAGATGTAAAGGGTAGAATTAAGACTTCTGTCAGCATTAGGTAGGCAGTGGCTACATATATAAACAGCAATAATTGAGAATGGCTTGCTGCTTTGTTTTCAGAACAATTTGCTCAACTGGTGAACTTGGAAGCCAGTGGAATAGGGTGGGGTTTTATTTTTTTTTAATGAAGAAATAAAACCTCTGTCCATTTACATGATTCTTCTGGGGCAGGGGTGGGCAACTCCCAGGGGTCCAAAGGCCAATTCCTCCCAGAACCCACTGGGGGCGGTTTTACACCCCTGCCCCCCTCGCTACCACTGAATTGGCCACCAAAATCTGGCAGCATGGCAGCAAAGAAGAGCAGATGTTCTTGAAAACAAGGACATAACAGACCCCCCCCCCCATGGCACCAACAAATTTTGGTGACATAATGTACCGTAGCTTGTTTCCTTGAAAGCAAGGGGGAAACAGCCTTTTTTCTCTTTTTTTGCTGCCATGCCATTGAATTTCAGTGGCAAATTCGGTGGTGGAGGGGTGACAGGGGCTACATATAGCCCCCGGGCCGTATGTTGCCCACCCCTGTTATAAGGCATGCATGCAAATTTGATTTCTCATGCTCTGATCCAGGTCTTGTCACACATTCAAAAGGTATTTCATATTTGTGCATGACCAGTTGTGCCAGAATGTGGATGGAGATGCGCATGCCACTGAAGGCAATGCGGTGCAGAGGAGACGGCACCCACCATCTACACCAGTGGGTATTCCAGTGCACATTTGGATGCACATTTAATTCATACCTGTGCTTCCTAATTGAGCAAGTGATTCACATGTGGCTACAGGGAGCATTGTTTTAGAGTGCAGGAGTGCACGACGTCTGATCTGCCAGCCTGTGTTATGACGACCATCCATGTATTGTGCCCTCCCAACTCTTGGCAGTTGCCCTGTTTTGTTTTTTCTTTCCAGTCCTAGGTAGCGGAACAAAGGCAGGAGATACTGAGTCCTGTTGGGACACCATACATGACTAGAAGTGATACATGTTTGACGCGATGGGTCATAGGTCATGCAGGCCTATTCTAGAGTAATTTCTGTAACAAGTAGGTGTGAGGAGCCATTGGGGCGGGTCATCATACCATCCCCAGGTGTCCCTGGTTGCCCAGCAACAGTAGCCAGCCTCTCTTAGGACTGGTTAAACAGAAGGAAAGGGAATCAGGGCAGGGGCTCTTTAAATGGCTCAAGGACTCTGAGGGAGAAGGAAGAGGCGGGGCAGAAGCACAGGATAAAAGGCTGAATGCGAGAAAGTTAGGGTAGAGAGAAGAAAGGGAGAGTTGGAGTATAGGAACTCAGGAGGAGTGGCTGGAAAGAACAGCTGAAGATGAACAAAGAACAGCAGGGTAAAAAAAGAAGTTGGTAGTAGGAAGGGGGAAAGAACAGCTGGTTCTTTAGAAGGCCGAGGAGCTGAGGCAGAGGAGTGGCTGCTAGGAAACATAGGTGGGACTTTCTAGTGCAGACGCAGTCAGGGACACACAAGAACAAGTAGACAAGAAAAGACTTGCTCAGTTCTGCAGCAAACTTGGCAACAGATAATCCTGGCAGCCTATAACTACCTATCCATGACAAATGTCATTATGTAGGCATTTTCTCTGATCCTGCAGCTACTTACCTTAATTGCTCTATGGACATGCATCAGTAGTGAGGGGTAGTACCTCCTGTCAAAATGTTTATATTCTTGCATCCTAACCCTGCAGCTACTTACCTATATCATGGATCCTCTCAATACTTAGGCATCTAGTCTGATTCTGCAGATACTTACCTCACTCTGTGGACATTTATCCTGATTCTGTAGATACTTACCTGCATCACCCTGTGAGCATCCATCTTGGTCCTACAGCTAGTTACCTCATTCTGTGACCTTTCATTCTGGGCCCTGTAGCTACTTACCAGTATTGCTCCAGAGATGTTCTGCCTTATCCAGCAGCTGTTTACTACAATTCCCAAGAAGTGAGTCTGAGCCTGCAGCTATTGCCTTGAATGCACCTGTGCTGTTACAAGGATTAATGAAGTCTATAGTTGCTGCATTTCCATGGTCACATATTTCATTTTGTAGGAGGCTAAGAGGAGAAAGGGATACATCCCCCTTGGCAGGGGGGGCACACTTTGTGATAGTAGGACTACAACATTCCATGTTCACTCTGCAGGATGTTACATATTCAAAAAGAAATTCAAATTTCAATAATGAATGGACAAATTGTGTAACTGGAACAAATTACGAAAATTAATAAAAATGTGCATATGTTATGATCATTGTCAGAGACTTAGTCAGGCCTCCAGAATGTAGGACCCACTAAGCTGAACAGGACATACAGCCATGTACAGTAATATGCTAGCTGCTTCGAAACCCCTTGTTTTGTTGCCCCAGGAAGGTAGGAAAGTCAGGAAGTTTATTCAGCCCCCACTGGGCCAGCATATTATTATGAATAATAATACAATTGGATAATGGTCTTTATTTGAATTCATGGGCTATGAGTAGAGTTTGCCTGAAATTGGTCACTTTGGGTATTTAGTGGTAATTCGTAAGATTTTAGGAAGCCAGCCAGCAGACTATGCCAGAGAACTCTGACAGTTACAAATAAATAAAGTGTAGAAACATGTGGTTCTACTCCACAAAACTTTGGAGGGGAACAGAATGGCTTCATTCTGTCTGCACAAATTCTGTGGTGGAATTGGAAAGGAATGTGCTCTGATATCCCCTTGCCTCTCCAAATAGCCAGTTTATATCATGTAAAACATGGCTAAGTGGAGCCTTTGACATTGCTGGCAGGTGCTGGCATCTCCCCCCTGGCTGTACTGGATAAATGTGTACAACACCAGCCAGGACCCAGGGTTCCTTCCTGGTGGAATCAAGATGTTTCTTGAGTTTGGTGACCCAGGACCACTACCAGATTTGAGGGGGTCATGGGCAATGTCCTTCCAGGGGGCTCTCCTGCAACCTTCTTGGTGGCTCCCCCTGGCCAGGAGGGCAGGCTTTTGGGCAGTTGGGACATGCAGCAGTGGGGACCAGTGAAGATGCTGAGGCGGGGAATGCCTGGCCAGATGATTCAAGTCACCACCATCTTATATCCCCCACAATGTCTAGACAATGACCTGGTTCATGCGACACAACAACTCACCATGGGTAACCAGCCATGTAAATGGAGGGGAAATATTCACACCTGCAGTAACAGAGCAGTTGATGCAGGTATGCAAATTTCCACTCCATTTACTTGCCGGCCATTAAATTTCTGCAAATTTCCCCTCCATTTACTTCACAGCTATTAAATTTGCATACATTTCTGCTTTTCTTTTCTTTTTTAAAAAAAACCTGTCAGGGAACTGCAATACACACAGTGGTAAGTGCTGCAAAAAGTGTGTGTGTGCGAGTTAATATCTCCCCTTTCTAGAGTAGCTGCAGAGTCAGGGAAGTGTTGAAACAGTGGAAGGTACTGAGAACTGTCAGTTCAACACTAAAAAAACAAGAGGATTACATTGCTAAGGGGGAGAGATTGTTCCCTACCCACTTCTGGTGCACCTTCTGTTGCTGCTTCCCCCCTCCCCCTTTCTGGTGCTTTTCTGTTGACAGCTAGGCACTTGGTCTCTGCCATCTGTGCACAAATTACCCTACATGTAGTCTCACCTTGTCCTCCCTTCAACAGCTGAAACTGACAAGGAAATTGACCAGGAAAGACTACACATATCAGATAGCTGTAAGTGCACACTTGCGCACCTGCAAAAGACTGACAAAAAAATATATATTATTTTTTTTAAATGCACAATTTTCAGGGGCCAAAACCCTGCTCCCCAACCCTAATTGCAGTTTTTTTGAGGCTTCAAAAAAGCATAACAACAACAACAAAAATATGGCAAATGAAAAGGGGTAGCAATTGGAACAGGGAGGGGAAGAAAGATGGGTTTTGCCATGAAGGACACTGGGATACCATCTGGAGAACCAAGGGGGAAGGAGTGGGTGGGGAACAAGCCACGGTGAGCCCAATCATTTGTCAGGCACACTGTGCATTGTTCAGTGAAGAACCAACCCACCATGGCTCATTCACACTGTGGGTTAGAGTAACATGCGAAGCTGCCTACAGAGTCACAGAAAGATGCTACATATAAGGCAGGGCCTAGAGCAGTGTTCTCCAACCTTGGGTCCCCAGCTACGCTGGTCTCCGGATTTATTGAGACAGACCAAAACATAAATTGCTCCCCTCGGCCTGACCACAGCCACAGATGCTGGGAGTTGTAGGCCAAAAACATCTGGGGACCCAAGGTTGGAGAACACTGGCCTAGAGGCATTGTGGCGGAAATAAGATGGTGGTGGAGACTCCTGTCTGCCTCTTCTGTCCTGTCTCTCTTCTCCGCACAGGGTCATATTTACAAAAAAAAATACTTAAAGGGGTACTAGCTGCTGCTGCAGTGAGCCCTAACAAGGCTCCTGGGCCCTCAGTATTTGCCCGCTAGCACCATGTGCTGGCCTTGGACCAGAGGTGACTAGACACAGAAGTGGACATAGCTCCTGTACCTTGAATAATTGTGAAAAAAGAGAGCTAGTGTGGTATAGTGGTTAGAGTGTTGGACTGGGATTCAGGAGATCTAGGTTCTAGTCCCCACATGGCTATGCACTTCACTGGGTGACCTTGGGCCAGTCACTGACTCTCAGTCTAACTGACCTCACAAGGTTGTTGTGAGGATAAAATGGAGAGAAGGAGGACCATGTAAGCCACCTTGGGTTGCTTGAAGGAGGAACAAAGGCAGGATATAAATGTAATATTAAATTTGGAATGTTCAGGACTGAAACAGATAGCACCTGCCAACATTTCCTGCTCTGCATGATTGTTATAGGCACAGGAGCTCTGCCCTTCTTTTCATTCTTTCACCCGTGCCTCCACAAGGAGGCATACCTCATCCTATGCGAATCCTGCCTATAGAGCTTACTTAAATGGCTAATCCAGCCTTGTTGCTTTTCTATTTTTATGTTTTTTAAAACAACAACAACAACAACAACTAATTATATGGGTTTTTAGTTTGATTTTTCTATATGTTGCCTATAGCACCTCATGGAAAGGAGACTAATAAACATGGCCAATAAATTAAAGAATAAATGTCTGTGGCTATGAAATGTCAACCTGCTTTTCCCTGGAGTTTCGTGTGCTTTTTGCAGCTCACGCCACTGTTCTGTGCATTGAAGAAAATGTGCTTAAACATGGCTGTTTAAGGAGCAAGACCTTTCATTTCAGCTGTGGCTTAAAACCCTCAAGTGCTGTTTACTCAAGATTTGAGCATTTGGTGGAAAAGCCCTTTTGAGCTTCCAACTGTCATTCAGCTGTGTCACACAAGAAGGCAACGGTTTTATTTTTAAAATTTTTTTTTTAAAAAAAAGGAAAACAAAACAAAACACCTCCTTTCCCTTGATGAGCAATAGAACCTAGAGACCCCCAGCCTTTTTGTCTGTGTTTTGGATAGCTCATGATATAATTTATTTATATGTATTTAGTTTTTTAAAACAATCTTTGACCCACACAGTTTGACCCACAATAGGCCCTCAAGAAGGCTTGCAAGATTATTATTTTTTTAAAAAAAAAGCTGAAAAAATAACAATGATTCAAACTGAAAGTCCAATTAAAGACACAAGCCAAGATCCAGGATTTCATAGGCAACAGCAGAAGCATTAAAAAACAATTGATAAAATGGCAGCCTATCTGCAATTCAGTGGCAGAGAAGATGCTTTCCATGCAGGAGCTCCTAGGTTCAATCTCCAGCATCTCCAGGGAAGGCTGGAAAAAAAAACTCCTGCCTGAAACCCTGGAGAGGCACTGCCACTCCAGTCAGTGTTCTTGACAATGCTGGGCTAGATGGACCATTGGTCTGACTCAGAATAATGCAGCTTCCTGTGTTCCTATGATTGTACAAGTTGTCCTTCCAGAAATGTCCACTACAACAGATTTATAGGGATGTGCAATTCTGGGAATGCCAGCCAGCATTTAAGCCCGACAGGATTCCACTGTGATTTCATTCTGATAAGTGTTGGCAGACTGTAGAGCAGTGTTCTCCAACCTTGGGTCCCCAGATGTTTTTGGCCTACAACTTCCAGCATGCCCCAGCCAGCTACGCTTAGGCCAAAAACATCTGGGGACCCAAGGTTGGAGAACACTGCTGTAGAGGATTTCCCCTCACCACTTAATTCTGTAAGTGTTTGTATTTTTTTTTTCATGCATTAAATAAGTGGATGCATTTCCCCCCCCATGTCCCATGATTTGTGCAACTGCAATGTGGTGTGTGTGTGTTTGTGTTTTCCCCTGGGTCTTTAAATTTGCACAAATGGGGTCATTTTTTTTTTTAAATTTTTTTTATTGGTGGTCTTTTGTAAGTTCATCTATCTGCTGTGTGTTCCTTTTGTAAATATCCTTGTCAGTTTCATCCTCTTCACACACTACTTTGTTTAGCCTAGCAGTGTCATATTCTGTACTTGTCAAAGAATGAATCAATTTCATCCTCCAATTCGGTGCTCCCCTTCGCTCAGGAAGTGCTGAAGTGGAGGATGAAATCGCATGTGGAGCGGATGAGACTGACAAGGATAATTAGAATGGTAATACATAGCAGATAGGTGGACCACTGAAAAAAAACAATATTAAAAAATATGATCCCATTTGCACAAATTAAGACCCCAAAAAATAAATTTAAAAAGAACAAAACATGATCCCATTTGTTGAAATCACGGGACCAAAAAAGAGAGAAAAAAACAAACACACCCCACAATCCCATCTGCACAGATTGCCACCAGTACAGTATTAAAAATAATAATCCAAAGTCAGCGTATTGGATCAACTCACTACAGATTGAGTCGATGCCAGCAGGGGAAAATGGAATGAAATCTGCCATGGCTGAACCAGTAAAATCGGTCGAGATTTCACCCCCAAAACAGAATTCTCATACATCCCCTAAACAGAAATGTCTTTACCAGCCTTCCAGAGACACGTTTGTTGGTGATGCAAAAGAGGGCCTTCTCGGTGGTCGCTCCCAGTCTGTGGAACTCCCTGTTGAAGGAGGCTTGGTTCATTTCTTGTCTGCTGTCCTTCTGCTGGCAGGCAAATATTTTTTTTTTATTCTAGCAGGACTTTGGCTTGTAAGTGGGTCTGTTGGGTTGGATGTTGTTTTTTGTGGAGAAAGCCAACCTAAAACCCCCTTCTGACACACACACACTCACCAAGGAGGGGGGAAGGAGACCCAGGGGGGGGGGGAGACAGCCAGTCTCCACAGAGACCAAAGGGGACAAACAACATCTGCATAGAATCACCCCAGGGGGGAAGGCAGGAAGCATCCCCAGGTTCGTCAATGCTCTCGTATATCAGCCCCATCTACATAAGACTTGAATGCCTTGCCAGAGCAGACACTTCGGCACCCATAAGAAAGGGCCATTCAACACCACAGGATGGGACCATTAAGCAAGTGGCTTCAAAGGGACCCCACCCCACAGGGGGAAGGTGGTAACCCACCTGATTGGCCGCCCACCTGAGGAGGGTGGCAACCCACCTGATTGGCCACCCACCTGAGGAGGGTGGCCACCCACCTGATTGGCCGCCCACCTGAGGAGGGTGGCAACCCACCTGATTGGCCACCCACCTGATTGCAGTGGGAAGGGCTACCTGAAACCCAAGGTATAAAACACCCTGCGCAAGGGAACTGAGTTGTTGGACCTGATCAGCAATCTTGCCCCATGCTTGGGGTAAGGGACGAAGGGATCGGCAACCCCGGGTAGCAGCACCCGGTGTGCTCCAGCTAGCTGAAATCACTGGCCGCTTGGGTTGACCGGACCCCCGGGAAACCAAGCTGAAATCACTGGCCGCTTGGGTTGACCGGACCCCTGGGAAACCAAGCTGAAATCACTGGCCGCTTGGGTAGACCGGACCTCCGCTGGGAACCCAGCTAGCCGCTTGGGTAGACCGGACCTCCGCCGGGAACCCAGCTAGCCGCTTGGGTAGACCGGACCTCCGCCGGGAACCCAGCTAGCAGCATGCGGTTGACCGGGCCTCTGCTGGAGCCCGAGCTGAACTAACTAGCTGAGAGCCCTGAAATCACGGTGTCCTTGAGACCTCTTGCTTGCTACTTTGTACCGTACTGATAAGCTGTATTGCTGGCGTGTGTCTGGGTTGGTGAAGGTAATTTTGTAAATAAACTTGTTTTATAAAAGATACTTTTGTGGCTATAAGTTATCCCTTTGTTCTGGGCTAAGGGTGATAGTCGCTGGGGGACCTTGGAGAAGGCCCGCCCCCAGGACTCGCTACCCCCTTAGTATCGAACCCGCGCAGAAGACCAGGTTGTCAGTCTTCCACGTTTTTATTGCTGAGTTTTAAATTGTGTTTTAATGCATTTGTTTTATGGTTTTAATCAAGTTTTATTTATATGGTAAGCCACACTGAGTGCCATTTTTCTTGGTAGAAAGGTGTCTGAGCGTGGAAAGCTAAGCAGGGTCAAGCCTGGGTGTTACTTGGATGGGAGACCTCTCCTCTAGTTTCCTGCATTGAGCAGGGGGTTGGACTCAATAGCCTTGTAGGCTCCTTCCAACTCTGTGATCTATGAAATCTATGAAATCAAATCCATTTCTGCACCAGCTGCAAGGGGAGGGGGGAAGTGGGCTCCAAGCATGGAGTCCCACCTCTGAGGTTGGAGCTGTCTTCTGAACTTGGTTGGAGCTGGGTCTCCGAATAATCCTATGACCCTCTAGACCAGTGTTCTCCAACCTAGGGTCCCCAGATGTTTTTGGCCTACAACTCCCAGCATGCCCCAGGAAGCATAGCTGGCTGGGGCATGCTGGGAGTTGTAGGCCAAAAACATCTGGGGACCCAAGGTTGGAAAACACTGCTCTAGACATTGTCTAGGGGTCATAGGATTGCTCTGTAAGTTATGATGTATATCTGTGACAGAGAATTCAATCACAGACACATAGACTGGCAAATATCTCAGACAGAAGATATCTGGTCACATGGCTAGTGACTAAGGATAATTGAGGGATTTGATCTTTGCAAATTCTGAGGGAAACAGACCTTATCTGCA
Organism: Shinisaurus crocodilurus; assembly: GCA_021292165.1. Taxonomy (NCBI): domain Eukaryota; kingdom Metazoa; phylum Chordata; class Lepidosauria; order Squamata; family Shinisauridae; genus Shinisaurus; species Shinisaurus crocodilurus. The sequence continues at coordinate 28,765,411 of CM037879.1, read as the reverse complement.
CCTTCCACACTAATCCGTGATTCAGAATGCAATTATTCTTTGGATTTCACACTTTTCTGAATGTTGCGATGCAACCCTCGCACCAAAATAGGTTACAAATGTTTATTTTAGGATAAAATGCATTTATAAACACATATTTTGTGATAAAATGTGTTTAAAAATCCATATTGAAATAATACATTTTATTTCCCCAGGCTTTTAAAATATTACTTTTATAGGTGTTTTTGTCTTGCTGGCTCTGGTTTTAACATTGATTAGCTGTTTTAATGTTATTTTATTTTTTTAAATTATTAGTATTGTTGGTCTGTTTTTATGGTTAGTTACTGAGGGAATTATTCGGGGTTGGAGTATAAATGTATGTATGCATGAATAAAAATACATTTGGGTGACACCCCCCCCCCCCGGAACATAGGAAGCTGCCTTATACCGAGTCAGACCATTTGTCCATCAGCATCCATTCCGGTATTGCTGACACTGACCAACAGTGGCTATCCAGGGTTTCATGCAAGGTCTCCTAGCCCTACCTGGAGATGCCAGGGATTGAACCTGGAACCTTCTGTATGCAAAGTATTTACTCCATTATGAACTATGGTCCCTTCCACTCATTTAACTCAAAGCACTGACCAAGCTTCTTCAGCCTCAGGTGAATCATAGAATCATAGAATAGTAGAGTTGGAAGGGGCCTATAAGGCAATCAAGTCCAACCCCCTGCTCAATGTAGGAATCCAAGTCAAAGCATCCCTGACAGATGGCTGTCCAGCTGCACCTTGAATGCCTCCAGAGTGGGAGAGCCCACCACCTCCCTAGGTAGTTGGTTCCATTGTCGTATTGCTCTAACAGTCAGGAAATTTTTCCTGATGTCCAGGCAGAATCTGGCTTCCTGTAACTTGAGCCCATTATTCCGTGTCCTGCAATCTGGGATGATCAAGAAGAGATCCTGGCCCTCCTCTGTGTGACAACCTTTCAAGTACTTGAGGAGTGCGATCATATCTCCCCCCCCCCCCAGTCTTCTCTTCTGAAGGATAAACATGCCCAGTTCTTTCAGTCTCTCCTCACAGGGCTTTGTTTCCAGACCCCTGAATCTGATCATCTTTGTTGCCCTCTTCTGAACCCTTTCCAGTTTGTCTACATTCTTCTTAACTTGAGAGCCTGCCTTCAACATGAATCCAGCACTCGCCTGTAGCTCCACATTGCAGGGGTAGACCAGAAGCAGTGGACTAGACAACTATCAAGGTTGTTCACCATTGTGGATCTTCTTATGAAGAACACCCTGATAACCTTCCAAGGAACCCCAAGATTCTCAAGAACAAAGCCCGAAAACCAGTGTAATACAGCTCGTTGGCTCTCTAGTTAGATTTTGGTCTGATCCAGCAAGGCTTACATATATAAATCAGCAACCATGCTATTCCTATAATGATGAACACCACAGGTTAGGCAAGGGCAGAAAGCAACAGCCACATGATAATCACTGCAGCAAGCTGCCTCGTACAGAACTAACAGGCATTCTGTTTATATTGCTTCGCTGCCAGTGTTATCTACACAAGCTTGGTGTGCAAAATGGCACCTCTCTCCACCTTATAAAAAATAAACACGAAACCAACTTGTGAGACCCAAACAGCGTAAACAAAAACACACAGAATTTAATTGGATCACACTGACTACTAAACAAAGCCTGTCTTCTTGGCTTCAAGATCAGCTGCATTTGTAATTTTGAGCTCCTTCCGGCTCTGTCTGCAGCGTGTATAGGAATCAGGCATCAATTTCAGTGTAAAGAGTTAGCGAACGGCCTAATCATGTCCTCTTAGTTTGATCATATTGCCGAAAAAGAAGTTAGTTTTCTTAAAAGTGATACACCAGGCCTGTGCTAGTTGTGATGTACCACACTGGACACAGCCAAGCAGCCATGTGTCATGGCCCTTCAGATGCCTGGCAACCCTCCTCCTTGCACCAGTTACCATGTGTCCTTGTCTGTACTTGTCCAATCATGCACATGTCGTAGGGATGTATGAGAAATTCAGTTCAGTTATCAAATTTTTTAATCAAAATTTACCCGGTTCACACCTCCTGGAACCAAACACAAACTTTGGTCAAAGTCATTAATTAATTAATTAATTTATTCATTCATCTTCTATACCGCCCAATAGCTGAAGCTCTCTGGGCGGTGTACAACAGTCAATTAAAAAAATACAATAAAATACAGTTAAAAATATAAACAATAAAACATTATAAAAATTTAAAACCAATTTTAAAAATATCACTGGCAAGTTAATAAAACACGACCGCTAAAAACAATTTACCACCCCGTGCTGTATACCTGCTCAGCTTGTTCTACAAATGTTATTTGTAGAACAACAACCCGCCAAAAAAGTGATTGCAAGATGAGTACATTTGAAAAATGCACATGAAAAACTGCATATATTTGAAAAAACCAGTGTGGCACAGGTTTGGGAGATCCAGGTTCTAGTCCCCGCTCGGCCATGAAGCTCACTGCACTGGGTGACTTTGGGCCAGTCACTGACTCTCAGCCTAACCTACCTCACAGGGTTGTTCTGAGGATAAAATGGAGAGGAGGAGGAGGATTATGTCAGCTGCCTCTAGTTCCTTGCAGGAAAAAAGACTGGATATAAATATAATAAATAAATATGCGCACAAACATACTTTAATTGATAGGAAAAAAAATGTAAACTTTTTTTTTTAAAGCATACATTTGGCAAAATACACACAAAAATATGCATGCATTTTGATGTGAAAAGAAAAAAAAAGCTTGCAGTCTGATACAGACAGAAGGCAGACTGCGCTTTGAGTTAGAATTGGAGCTTGAGCTTGGCTGATTCACATCCCGCCCCCACTCCTCACCCCAGTTGTAGCTGAAAGCCACACGGCACCACAGAAGAACATCGGAAGAGCCCTGCTGGATCAGACCGAGGGTCCCATCTAGTCCAGCATTTTGTTCCCACAGTGGCCAACCAGCTGCCCATGAAAAACCCACAAGCAGGAGATAAGTGCAACGTCACCCTCCCACCCATGTTCCCCAGCAACTGGTGTACATGGGGATACTGCCCCTGATGCTGGAGGTAGCTCACAGCCATCAGGATTAGTCGCCCTTGATGGCCTTCTCCTCCATGAATTTGTCCAGTCCCCTTTTAAAGCCCTACGAACGGGTGGCCATTGCTACATCTTGTGAAAGTGAATTCCATCGCAAATCTATGCTCTGTGCAGCAGGAATTTATATGTCTGAGTGGGAGATGGACACGGAAACACAGACCAGAGCTTAAAACAATCAACCAAACATGCCATTTAATGCAAAGATACGGGAGGTATGTGCACGGGCAGCATTCAGACAGAACAGACAGCAGTGGCGTCAGTTGCAGTGGAGGGTCCTTCATGGGTCCAAATGGGACTTGGCCCTCCTCGCAAGAAAAAGAAAAACTTTTAAATATTTAGTAATTGCATTAAAGAAATTGTCTAAGGGCACAATTCTATGCCTGTTTAGACAGGGGGGAAAAAAAAGCCCTACAACTCCCAGCAGCTGGCTGGGGAATCCTGGGAGTTGCAGGACCTTTTTCTGTCTAAACAGGCATAGGATTATGCCCTAAATGTTTCTGTGCGACCTCGTCTAATTCATTGACTAATTCATGCTGGCCTGCTGGTGCCCTTTCGGATGCTCCATCCCACTGCTGCTTCTCTCTCTCTCATATCTGAGTCTCTAGTTCAGTGTTCTCCAACCTTGGGTCCCCAGATGTTTTTGGCCTACAACTCCCAGCATGCCCCAGCCAGCTATGCTGGCTGGGGCATGCTGGGAGTTGTAGGCCAAAAACATCTGGGGACCCAAGGTTGGAGAACACTGAACTAGTTCCTAGCCGGCTTTTCATTCAGGCCTCCCTGAAGCTGTCAGGGTTAAGGGGGAAGGGCCTGCAGACTAGAGACTCACATGACAAGGCTCCCTTGGTCCAGCCTTCTTGGTACAGGGAGGGCCCCATGGCTACTCTCACTTTTGACCCCCTCTTCTCAGGGAATCAATAAACCTTTCAGCCAGTGGCTGCCAGTAGTTGTAAGGCAATCACATAAATCACACAGTGAACCTTGAGTAGGGCTGGCCCCTCAGATTCTGGCCACTACCGCTTCCCTCCAATTGGCTGACTTTTCTCTTTTAGGGCAGGGACATATAAGAACCAATGGCCATACTAGGAAGAAAAGGCACAATTCCGAAGAGCAGATTTATTTATTTATTTATTTATATTATCTGCAAGGAACCCAAAGGCAGTGTGGCAAGAACAATTTCTTTATTCTATGTGGAAATCTAAAATGTGGAAAGTATAATTCTGTCCTAGAAGAAATCAAGGACTTCCTCTTTACCCAGAGGTAAGGGAAGTGTGGTCTTGTCTTACTCACAGAAAGGGGAAAGAGAAAGAATTCCTTTGATGATCAGTGTTAGAATAGTTCCTTCATTTAGTGTTAGAATAGTACTTTTGTTTGCTACTTAATGTTAAGATGACTCTTAAGACTGATTTGTAATTCCTTTCTGGCACCCAAGGACAGGTTGATTCAAAGAGGTTTCCTCCCTAACACCAGACCTGGCCAACAATTAACATTATTTACAGCTGAGAACTGACCAGATAAAAAAGACACCTAGAGATGAAAAGACCATAAATCAGCCAGGTAGATAAGCAAATACTGAAAAACTTCTGTAAATGCGATGTAATTCAAAATGTATTTAAGTGGGGGGGGGGGACTTTGCTATGTTCTGATCTTTTTCTTTGCTTTGTGAGTGAAGACATGCAGCGCTGCATTAAAAAGAGCTATTCTTAACCAGTTACCTGGGTCTGGCTGATCAATTGATCCCGTCGGCTAGGCAACGAACATTGGGGAACTTTTCCCCTTACCACAGCGGCTTACGTAATCCTCCCCCCCCCATTTTATCCTCACAACAACCCTGTGAAGTAGGTTAGACTGAGAGTCAGTGACTGGCCCAAAGTCACCCAGTGAGTTTCATGGACGAGCGGGGACTAGAACCCGGATCTCTTGAGTCCCAGTCCAACACTCTAATGCTGCACTGGCTCTCCCTCTCCCGCTCCCTTTGCAATTTGTAGTAGGCCATGGTTCCCTTAACAGGCTCAGTTGGTGCAAAAAGATAGGCCTGGCCTAGTAGGCTTTTATGTTCAAATATGTACTCCATTGTTCCCTCCATCCCTCCAAGGAATTATGTTCAAATTTGTGTCCCTTCCCTCCATGGAGCTCACGCTGCTGCAGACATGTCATTCCCTCTAACCCTTTTATCCTCACAAAAACTCTGTGGTTAAGCTGTGAGATAGTGACTGGCCTAAGGACACCCAGTGATTTAGCTACTTGGTTGCTACTTGGTTGTGTAGGATTTGAAGTGTTTAATATAAATACTTTCTTGAGAGATAAAAAAAAGCACGGATGTTCTTAAAAGTATAAATTTGTGCCATTCTGCACTAAGGTTGTGTGACCCATCCAGAATTGACCCAAAGTCTCCAGGAACCAGCATTAATCTTCAAGAGCTTACTGAAAGCAATCCTGGAGATGTTGGTTTTGTGAAAAATATGGGTGGGGGGGAAGAGGAAATATCCAGGAATAACTTCAGTCAGAGTTGGCAACCCTATAGTCTGCACTGGGGTCCTGGGAGGGCTGCGCTCTGTATTGTCTTTGCATTGTTGACTCTCACAGTCCCAACATGGATGCTGTTTTATTGTACTGCACTCATACAGGAAGGATTTGAGCAGGAGCAGAGTGTACACCGTAGACACATGTCTGTATGTGATATTTGTTTTGTAGGAGAGACTTCATCTTTGGGAAATATGGAAGCTGGTATTCAGTATGGATAATAGAACTAGTATTTATATAATGTTTGAGTGCTCAAAGTCCATCACTGGTATAGTGTCATCAACCATGATCAAAGTAGTGTAATGTAGGTTACTTGGGGAAATGGAGTAAAGCGATATCAGGTTGGCTATGTATTAAGTTCATGCAGACTCTATAGCAGTGTTCTCCAACCTTGGGTCCCCAGATGTTTTTGGCCTACAACTCCCAGCATGCCCCAGCCATTGCAAGGTTGGAGAACACTGCTCTATAGCTTTGAAACTTTTATGTAAGGGAACATCTCCTCTTCATCTTTTGGGCGGATTTGACAACCCCAAAGGTACATCATATAGCATGGCCTTGGTGTGTCCAACTTTATTCACAAAAAATGTAAATAAACAAGGGATAAGTATCAGATCTAGAGGGACAATGAGGCAAGAAGTGGCTGTATCCGGTGTCATTTGCTAGAGGAGTGGCAGATGCATGCTTTTGAAAGATACATACATTACAGGGGGAAAGTGCTGGTGAAGGGCTTTCATTTGGCAGACAGTGTGTATCCGAAAGCGTGCCTAACACACAAGGAAACTGTACATGTGTGTTGTACACATGTGGCGCTGAAACTGTTGTAGCGATGCTGCACACTGTGCATGGGCAAAAGAATAAAATGGGCCCCGCCAACTCCAAAACTCACCAGCTGCCACTGGTTGCTTCTGTAGAGGAGATGTTAAGCAGGGAGGATCCTAATGCCAAATAAGGAGAGGGGGAGGTAATAGATGCCAAATCGACACACACAACTCCGGTCTCCTCCCCTCCCCTCTCCCTGGAACACCCCTTGTACCCTTTCTCCAAGGTCGCTCTCGTGACCTCGGAGATGCAGCTGGCGCAGTTCTTTCCACGCCGGCTGCGCAGGGTCTGAGGGTGCTCCGAGCGCAAAGTCCCAGCTCTGTGGTCAGAGCTCTTGTCTACAGAAGGGACGTCTTGGTTCATTTTGAACTACTCCTTTCTTTCTTTTTTTTTCATCTACCCTCCAATGGGCAAATCCCAAACTTTAGTGTGGCTGTGATTGGGCAGTGGCATATCCAGCCCCAAACAGATGGGTGGCAGAAATGACAGGAATTCAGGTTCTTTCTAATTCAGGTCTGATCTCATACAATACCCCTCCCCACTTTTTTTTTTTTTAAAAAAAACTTTGTAATTATTATTATTTTTTTCAAACCCTGCCAATGTAAATAAAGTCTGCCATTATACCCTAAGCGCGCGTGTGTGGCTGACCATGGGCTCCATCTGACTGCAAAGTAGTCCATGGTTTTTACAACCACATCGCTGGGAGGGACAGTAGGATCACTGCAGTGTCGTCCAGAGTTCTTATCTAGTCTGCCAGTGGGGTTGTCTTTGTGTGTGTGTTTTAGGGAAATGCGCTCTGAAGTATTTAATGAAAAGAAGAATATTTTCCTTCATTTCCTTCATTAAATCCTTTGTGCACATAATTTCCTTCTGACCTCAATGTTTACAATTCCCCCCTCATCATATATACTGTATATAAACCTGAAAGTCCTCATTATGCACCTGATGAAGTGGGCTATATAGTCCATGGAAGCTTATGCCAGAATAAATTTGTTAGTCTTTATGGTGCCACAAGACCTGTTGTTGTTTTTACTGTTAATAATGTATCGTTGAGTTGATGTTCATACGGAAGAAGAAGGCACACGGGTACGGCATATGAGGAGCAAGAGGATGTTTTTCAAATTGTGAATGTTTAATATGAGACTTATAGTTGTTGGTGTTGTCAGTCTTCAGGCTCCCTCTCCAAGGTCTCTGTAAGATAAGCTTCCCAATGGGATACTTGATGCATTTTGTCTCTACTGCATATGCAAGCAGGCTTTGTTTTTTTAAAAAACCTTCGCAAACTGATGGGGAAATGGGATACAGTGAACTTGTGCTAGAAAAGCTATGACTGTTATAGGTAGTGAAGCAGCTAGGTTTGTCCACCTACAGATAGATTTGTCCATTGCAATAGTGCATAAAGTGGAGGAGGCAGCTATCTTTTCACTCACGTGGACACACATACAAATCCCAAACAGTTCAGCACCCAGCCATTTCACTGCTGTGGTTTGAAAAGGATGCTGCTTCCCCCCGCCCCCAACCAAACAAGACAACATAATAAATCCACTTTGGTTTCCTTGCAACACCAGCTATATCAGCATTTATTAGCATGCCTAACTGGCATGGCATTTTTCTCTCTCCAAGAGAACAATTCCTCCCCCCCCTTCCTTTGAGGTGTGAAAGGTGAGATAAATGTACCCCCCACTTAGCAACAGTTCCTATTCTCTCCTTGACAGCTTGCAGGCTGCAGCTTCTTCTTTTTTATTCACAGCATGCTTTCTGGTGTCATTACTTCTCGGTTTCTGTCTTCGGCTAACACCAGGAATCCTCCAGAGGTGCATCATTTCCATCACAGGCAGGTCGATATTCATTTGCTTTTCTTCAAGGTTTTGCAGCTCTGCTCCATAACCATCACAGAGGGCCTGATTGTTGCAGCAATTAAGCAGGGCGTATCATGCCCATGCCAATTGGTGATGGGTTTTTCTGGTTCCAGAGAACGTGAAGTCCAAAAAAGCCGACAAACGGCAATTTACCCAACTGATTATTGGCTGCTTTAAAACACAGTTGGCTTTTGACAATGGCCTCATTTCAGCTGAGCAATATGAATTCAGAAACTAAATCATATTGGGGATGTCTAGATCTCATAAGGAGATGTCCCTATGTGCAGGTTTGAAATCAAGGAATAAACTAAGGGGTTTAAATAAGATCCGGGAAGAAATATTAGTCAACGTTCCAATTAAGCAATAAGATAAACAAAGATGATAGTGAAAAATGGGAGTGGGTAATATTTATTTATTTATTTATTTATTTTATTATATTTATACCCCGACTTTTTTCCTGAAAGGAACCCAAGGTGGCTTATGTAATTCTCATCCTTTCCATTTTATCCTCACAACAACCCTGTGAGGTAGGTTAGGCTGAGAGCCAGTGACTGGCCCAAAGTCACCCAGTGAGTTTCATGGCTGAGCAGGGACTGGAACCCGGATCTCTGGGGTCCCAGTCCAACACTCTCACCACTACACCACACTGGTTCTCAATAATATAGACTTGTGAATTAACAGTGCATAGTTAAACTATGGAATTCACTTCCACAAGATGTAGTGATGGCCACCAATATGGAGGGCTTTAAAGGGGATTGGACAAATTCCTGGAGGAGAAGGCCATTGATGGCTACTAGTCCTGATTGCTATGTGCTTCCTCCAGTGTCAGAGGCAGTATGCCTATGTACACCAGTGGCTGGGGAACATGGGCGGGAGGGTGCTGTTGGACTCATGTCCTGCTTGTGGGATCCCGTGGGCAGCTGGTTGGCCACTGTGTGAACAGAATGCTAGACTAGAAGGACCTTTGGTGTGATCCAGCATGACTCTTCTTATGTCCTTAATTAAATGCAGATATTTTTTCATTAATTTTTTATTCTGAGTTTCAATGAATCTAAACAAAAATAAAAAATAAAAGGCATTCTTCTTCTTCTTCTTCTTCTTCTTCTTCTTCTTCTTCTTCTTCTTCTTCTTCTTCTTCTTCTTCTTCTTCTTCTTCTTCTTCTTCTTCTTGTTATTATTATTGTCATTATCATTATCATTATCATTATTATTATTTCTATACTGCCCAGTAGCCAAGCTGTCTGGGTGGTTTACAATAAAATAAAATAAGATGAAGTATTACAGTTTTCTTACAGGAGATTTAAATAGATCAACTACGATAGATATATTTATATATTTGAATGCAGATATGTGGAAACATCATTTTCGAAACTTGGCTTTCTTTCTTTCTTTTTAAGTTTCCATCCAGTATGATGGTGCAGAAAAGTCTGGAAACGGGATGACAATGTGGCTAAGGGCACAATCCTATGGACTGCGCCCTTGCCGCTGGGAAGCTGACAAATTCAGGGGCTTCCGAGTTTCCTGTACCCTGCCAGGCTGAAGCCAGCAGGGAGGGAGGAGCGGTGAAAGCGGTCTTTGCCTCCTGGTCCTCCGATCTCTATTTTTGTTTGATGGGCTTTTCTGGCCTCTCCAGTTTCCTCCCCTCCCACCAGGACACCCCCTTTCCTCCTCCTCCGAAATTGCTTTTCTGACCTCAGCGGGCAACCAGCACAGTTCTTTCCACACTGACTGCGACTGGGCAAGGGGTGGTGGTGTCGGATCTCCAACTCCCTCTTCTGAGGTTGTAGCATTGTCTCTAACCTTGGAGATGCTGGCCCAGGGACCATAGGATTACTCTCTAAATTGCTTGAAGAAGGGGACATCTAATATTGACCAGGCAGCATCTGTTACGGGACCAATCTCTACTGCTATAACCAGAAGTGGGAAACTTTTATCCCAGGGATGGGCAACCTCAGGGTTCTGGGGGCCACTTTCCACTCCTGCTGCTGCCATGCAGCCAAATTCAGTGGCAGCAAAAAAATTGGCAGTGCTGCCTAGGGTTAAAGAGGACAAATGCACCTTGTATCCAAGCTAAAATGGTCCTTTCCAACCCTCTGTAGTAGTTTGCCACTGAAATTTGGTGGCAAACCACTGATTTATTTATTTATTTTACCACTGTTACCATGCATTCTGGTGGGGGTCCCATGCAATCCACAGGCAGCATGTTGCCCACCCCTTTTTATATCGTATGCCAAATCCCTTCCCCTTCATAGAATAGTACAGTTGGAAGGGGCCTATAGGACCATCAAGAACTGGACTCAGTACTCAAGATGAGGCCTAACCAGTGCTGAGTAGAGGGGAACTAGTACTTCACATGATTTGGAAGCTATACTTCAATTAATGTAGCCCAAAATACCATTTGACTTTTTTGTAGCCACATCCCGGGTGACCGGCCAGATGGGCGATTAACAAATGTAATAAAATAAATTTAAAAAATTAAAAAATCCCGTTGCTGGCTCATATTCAGCTTGTGATCGAAAACAATTCCAAGATCCTTCTCGCTTGTAGTGTTGTTGAGCGAAGTATCTCTCATCCTGTAACTGTGCATTTGGTTTCTTTTTCCTAGGTGCAGCACTTGGCATTTATCCCTATTAAATTTGTTCTGTTGTTTTCAGCCCAGTGCTCCAGCCTATGGAGACCACTTTGAATTTTGTTTCTGTCATCCAGGGTATAAGCTATATTCCACACAAGTCTGTGTCATCTGAACCCTTCCATCTGGCTCTTTACCACACCCCTATTCTGTTATCATATGTATTATACGCTGCCTTGTTGATTACATATGTATAATGGAGTTCATTCCTGCATATTGTTGATACCACTATATCTAGTGGGTCTTGAATTTGGTTATTACTTATTCCTTTTTAAGCAATATTAATGCATATATACATCTCCATCTGACTAAAGTAAATATAAATTCCAGTGCAGCACTTTGTTAATGTGTATCTACTTTTTCAAAGGTCATTTTTGTATATTGGTGATGAAGTTCTTGGCTTAAAAGGGTGTGTGGGTGTATCAAAATGCATTGTATATTTCAAGATAAAATACATTCAGAGATCTGTACTTGGTGGCAAAATATGTTCAAATAGATGCATCCAAATGCAATTTTTTAATACAGATTTTTTTTTTTTAATGGCAGATTAATGTAGAAATGGGACAAAATGGACTTACAAATGAGCACGTGCAAAACTGATACAAAACAGAAATAGAATGATCCATCGATCCTAGGTGGGTTGGTGGGGGCTAACCAAAAGAGATTCCCTTGGGGAAACAAAAAACAAACAATTTGTGTCAGCTAATTAGGGTAGTTTTGGGGTAGTTACAAAATTATTTCTTCCAATTCGCACCCATTCCCCAGGGGGTGAATTGGGGTAGGTCATTTCACCCATTTTTGGATGGTGATTCTGATTGTGGTGGCCCTTTTTATACTTTTTCTTGTATACCAGCCATACTTTTTTTATGGTTCAAGGTGCATTGATGGAAACTAGTGCTCTGACTTGTTTCCTGACAAAACTGGCCTGCTTTGGGCAAACCAGCTTTTTCCTTCTCATCCCCCCAGCTCTCGCTGGCATAGTTTTGAAAGAGGATCTGTAGCATGGACATGCATTCTCTTTTTATTATTATCCTTCTGAAGTTTCTCTAAGCCTGAAAGGGGATTGATAATTCGGTGCGTTTTCCAATTTATTGCAGCAGGTAAGTAAATGAAAGTACGTGTCTTCTCCAGATTGGATTCAATTGTACAAAACACAATGCTTAGAAGCCTCCTAATGGATATCTGCCATAAAAAGGACATTTGGTATCTGTCTGATGAGCTCTTTGCTGAGAATGGACTTCTCACTTTGGCAGTGACACCTCCATCAATCTTTCCTGTTAGCAACTTCTTCTTTTTTTTCTTTTTATTTTCCCCATACAAAACAGGAAGGATTTTCCGCTTTGACAAACATAAGCATATTTAACCAAAGGAAGATTATTTAAAAATAAATAAATAAATGCAGTGATTCCTTTTGGCTATATCTATTTAAAAAATCTGTTAAAAGCCATTACTTCAAATGCTGACTTTCTCTTGGTCCTTGGACTGCAATATCTAATGGTTTGAAATGGCATATTTCCAGTATTCTACTTATGCCATTACAGCTACTTGCATTGATTATATATATATATATATATATATATATATATACACAAACATCCAGGACCGGTGCATTGCAGTTTGGCGCCCTAGGTGAAATAAAATTTGCGCCCCCCCTCTCGTGCCGTGGGGGGGGCTCCGGAGCAAAGCAGCCCTGCTCTGCAACCCCCCCCGCACTGCTGCCGCTGCTGCTGCCGCCGCCGCCACCACCACCACCACCACCACCACCACCTACCTACCTACCTACCTACCTTCCCCCCGCCCTGGCTGCTGCTGCCTCCGAGGAGGAAGTGACGCGACGGGACCCCCGCGCTCTTTTTTTTGCGGGGGAAACCAGGGCAACAGGGCTGTTTAAGCCCTGTTGCCCTGGTTCCTCCCGCCAAAACAACGCGGGCGGGGCTCCGGAAGCGACGTGGAGAAGGTAGGTGGCGGGGGGAGGCGTGGGGGGTGGGGGGAGGGGGAGCACGGGGTGGGGGAGGGGGGAGGGGGAGGCACGGCGGTGGGGGTGGCGGGAGGGGGAGTTGTGGCGCGGGGGCGGCAGGGGCGGGGGGCGGGAGGCGTGGCAGCGGGGGGGGCACGGCGGCGGCTGGCGGTGGCCGGGGAGGCACGGCCGGGGCAGCGGCGGCTTCGGCGGGAGGGCGGGAGGGTGGCGCGGTGGCGGCAGCGAAGAGGAGCACAGCGTTTCTGCGCCCTCTTCAGCCACGCGCCCTAGGCAACCGCCTAGTTTACCTAGCGGTAGCGCCGGCCCTGCAAACATCATAGATATTTTTGACTCCTGTGAGCTGTAGCTATATGTTTGTTGAAAGATAAAGAAAATCAATCTTTTTTATTAAAATGGCATTTAAGCAAAACTGTTTATCAAAATGAAGAAACAATCCACTTCAGCCAAAAGGGCCCTGTTTTATTTTAATGCATCCTTATAATCATTGTGTCTCCAAAGAACCAACCTGACATGTTATCTGAAGTGTGTGGCTGTAATTATGTGGCCACACCTGCTGCCCCCCCCATCACAGTTGCATCCCTGCTGCCCCCACATCCCTGCCACTGACGCATCGGGAGGGGGAAGTCTGAAGCGAGGTCGGAGTGGGGTCAGGAAGGATGTTCATAGGAGGCACTGACATTACAGAGGAAACTGGGCTGTCTGAGTGGTGGCAGCCAAGGAAAATAAATACTTTCACCCAGGGCTTTTTTTCTGGTGGAACTCACCGGAACTGAGTTCCAGCACCTTTTCTTCCATTAATTGCATTACAATTTAATCACCATCTACTCCCGAGGAAATGTAATCCAAGAGTTCCGGTACCTTTTTCTCCAGAAAAAAAGCACTGCTTTCACCAGGTGGCTACCTTATCTGGCTTGCCTCCCTTTCCTCTCATGGTGCAGGCTACAACCAGTGGTGTGACACCTTGTAAGGTGGATTCATAGATTTCATAGATCATAGAGTTGGAAGGGGCCTACAAGGCCATCGAGTCCAACCCCCTGCTCAATGCAGGACTAGAGGTGGGGTCTCCCATCCAAGTAATAACCAGGCCTGACCCTTTCATAGATCATAGAGTTGGAAGGAGCCTACAAGGCCATCGAGTCCAACCCCCTGCTCAATGCAGGAAACTAGAGGTGGGGTCTCCCATGCAAGTAATAACCAGGCCTGACCCTTTCATAGATCCATAGAGTTGGAAGGGGCCTACAAGGCCATCGAGTCCAACCCCCTGCTCAATGCAGGAAACTAGAGGTGGGGTCTCCCATGCAAGTAATAACCAGGCCTGACCCTTTCATAGATCCATAGAGTTGGAAGGGGCCTACAAGGCCATCGAGTCCAACCCCCTGCTCAATGCAGGAAACTAGAGGTGGGGTCTCCCATGCAAGTAATAACCAGGCCTGACCCTTTCATAGATCCATAGAGTTGGAAGGGGCCTACAAGGCCATCGAGTCCAACCCCCTGCTCAATGCAGGAAACTAGAGGTGGGGTCTCCCATGCAAGTAATAACCAGGCCTGACCCTGCTTAGCTTTCCACGCTCAGACAAGCTGAGCCAGTGTGAGCCAAGTGTGTGAAGTGGCAAGAGAACACCACATACCATTCTTTGTGTGCCTTTGGCTGTTCCGTACTGGTGTGCTTCCCTCAATTATAAGTTAGCTTTATGTCCTGGGACTAATAATGCCTTAAGGCAGGAGTTCCCAACGCAGCACCCATGGACACCGCCAATGATGTCCATGAAGGGGTCCCCAACGTGGTGCCCGTGGGCACCCAAAATTGTTTTTATTATTCCCCCCCCCTGCTTTTTAAATATATGTACATGGATTTGTAAGAAATGCATACAGCTTTCAAGCAATTAAACATAGCCTTCAACAAAAATGGACCAAATATCCAAATAAGTATCCATTTGAAGTCGGTGTCTTTATGCCACCCATTCACATACTGAAAGCGGTACAAGGTCCTCAATCCATTGCATTATAGGAAGCGAGTGTTTATCCTTCCAATTTTGTAATATCAGTCTTTTAGCTGTCAAGAGGACACATTTGGACACAAAAGGACAAGAATCCATTTCCCTGTCCATTTGTTAATCTCCATGAAGCAGGTAAATACATTAAAAGAGCATATACATCAGTGAATATTAAAGACTGATGTTCCGGTACAAAATTTATCTGTGTAATAATAACCTCCTCCCAAAAAGAAGCAACTACTGGACATTGCCAAAACATATTCTTAAAGAAGCATCAGCTGTATTGCGCTGCCAGCAATTAGCTGAATTAGACAATCCCTTATCAAAGAAACATGGGGGGGTGGGTTTTCCATTAGACACAAAAGTTTTTGCTGAATAAGACACAGCCTAAGAGCCATAGACACGACAGGTAGAAGCCAAAGCGGCAATCCACTGATTAGGCATTCTGTGGTGGTGCCCACAGCAGCTTCTCAAATCTCCAAATGTGCCCATGGGTGCAAAAAGGTTGGAGACCCATGCCTTAAGGAATTGAAACTTTGCAAATTCTGATACAAACTGACCTGATCTGGACTGATGTATGGATTGGATCTCAATTATCCACTGGTTTTGTCCTTCCCAAATGTTCCCAATGCAGTTCATAGCTCAATAAATAAATAAATAAATGTATCCACATACATTTTATCATATGTAATTTTGAGAGAAAAGACATTTAAAATATGAATGTAAATGCATTTTTGCACACATTTTTTTTCTTCTAAAAAAGCAGATTAATGTCGAAAGGAATGGAATGGACATATGGGTGAACACATATGAAATGACATGGAATAGAAAAAGGCTGCTTTCCTCATTCCTACCTGGGACCTTTGAGAACCAAGGCCACAATCCTATACCCACCTACCTGGAAGTAAGCCCCATTTAATTCAAAGGAACTTACTTCTGAGCAGACATGTATAGGATTGTGCTGTAAATGTAAAAAAGAAGAAGACAACAAAGAGGAAAGAGGGGGTTATCCCATACATGTGTTGGGCAAATTTTAGCTTTTAGCCAGTGTGACGCAGTGGTGAGAGTGCTGGACTGAGACTCGGGAGATCCAGGTTCTAGTCCCCGCTCGACCATGAAACTCACTGGGTGACTTTGGGCCAGTCACTGACTCTCAGCCTAACCTACCTCACAGGGTTGTTGTGAGGATAAAATGGAGAGGAGGAGGAGGACTATGTAAGCCGCCTTGGGTTCCTTTCAGGGAAAAGGGCGGGGTATAAATATAATAAATAAAAATAATAAAATAAATAAATAGCCTTTTAGTGTGGAATTACTTTAACTTTTACCAGGATGCACTTTGAATACTCAATTTTGATAGCAAAATTTACAGAAAATGTATCAAATTTCAGCATTCTAAGTCTGGTGGAAGTACAATTGTGACAGCCTCTTGAATCAGTTTGTCGGAGTCATGCATTTAAATATAATATAATAATATAACCTCTCTCTCTCTCTCTCTCTCTCTCTCTCTCTCTCCCCCCATCTCTCCCCATCTTTAATGCTGTTTGCATGTCTGGTAACATGGGGTGGGGGAGGCTATAAGAGCAGGAGTGACTTTTCCTTCTTTGAATTATTGTTTTTGACCCAAGGCAAGGGAGTAGGGTCAGTGCCTGCCTTCCAAGCAGTTTTTCAAAGTCCACCTAGATTTGTGAGCATTTATGGATTCTTGTCGGATGATTGTTCCAAAGAGGTGTTGTTCCACGTCAGCAGCCTGGAGATTTGGATCACTCGCACGCACAGGCTTAGATTTATGTTGCATGCACGATGGGATTTATTTAGTTCCTAGCCATTAGGAATTTATGATGCATGCATGGTGGGAGTTAAAGCGTTTTGCTAACTTTGCCCATCCACACCAGCTTGGAAGGGCCTGGCATCAGTTAAAAGATGGCAATCTGTGCAGAAACTCCTTTAAAAAAAAACACACACGCACACATAAAAATGATGGATTTGAACAAGATGGACTTGCCATCTGTGTGCGCTGCATATTACACCTTGGCAGTGTATTGTGGGTGATCTGCAGGCAGGCAGCTAAACCTATGTTGAGAATGGATATAGAGAAATGAGATGTTTACATTGCTGTGCTAAATTGTGTAATTGAAGATAGCTCACAGGTGGAAGATTTCAAGCTTTTCAACCTGCCTTTTTTAGTGGTGACTTACACATTAAGGAGAACATGGTCGATCCTTTCTAGGCCTGCCTCATTTCGGAATGTGGGTGTGGCAGGGTCATGTGTTATTAATAGAGAGATGCCCCAGATTTCAGCCTGAGCTGCACTGGACCCCTTTGGACTGTTTCTGGTGCTTACCAAGGTGAAGCGGGCTTCCCTCTGAAGTAACCAGTATGAAAGCGGGAGCCTGCATGAGGCTTCATTTGCAACTTGGCTTTGGAAAGGCAGACAGCTTGTCTTCAAAAAGACCAAATTTTACTTTTGTTTCTCTAAAGGCTGATGGGGGGGGGCAGGGAGGAGGGATGTTGAGTGATGGACAGGGCCACCTTCTAATCATAGGACACATTTTACCAGGGGCCCTCCAATCATTGTGCTTTGGGGAAGGGCAAGGATAGGACTGTGAGATGATCATTCTTCCAAAGCTACCAGGCTTCAGTATGAAAAAAAACCTTAAACTGGTTTTCAGTCATCGTAACTTCCTAGCCCCTGCACCTCTTCTTCTGAAACTTTGCAGGCCTAGAGGCTCAGGCACCTCTGAGATATGTGCCATTTTCATACAAATTCCTCCAAAAACCACAGGGGATGGAAGGGGATGTGAATTACCCACCCTGCCTCAAATTTGAGGACTCCCCTTTCATTTAAACGACTGCAACTATCCTGAAACTCTGCAGTTTCCTTACTTAGGGCTAGCTCTATGTTGTCTGCCATTTTCAGAAGGATGGTCAACAAGGAACATAGGGGAGAATTTATTCTTTTTTGGATACCCCCAAAATGTCAAGGATGCCATTGCAAAAATAAATAAACAACTCCCTGAACCTATTACCGTAATCTGAAACTTGGCAGGCTTCATACCCTCAGAAGGAGCAACTATCCCTACAAATTTCATCCAATTCTGCCAAGAAATAAAATGTGATCGGCAGTTCCCTTTAATAGAATTCAAATGTAAAGGTGTGTAGCACAAACCCCGCTGCATATATTTCCCACCCCCCCTGAATTTGACAGCTGTAATCCTCTCCTAATGAGCTGCTATGTCTCCAAATGTCATCCACTTCTGACAAAGAGGGGAGGGGGAAATGGTATAGGCATTCTTTTTATTTCTAATGATAGTCAATGGAAAGCATGAAGCCTTGGTACCCAAGTTGAAGTGGACAGCTTCCAATTCAGATCGAGCAGAATTGAGCCATTTTCTGAAATCCCTGAATTGGGGACCAAGTCAACTCTTGTGGTTGGTGCAGACCTCTAGTTATTTATGCTTTCCCAATTTATTTATTTTTTGAATCTGCGCCCATGGAAAACTAATCTGTCAGGGAGAAGAGTTATACTTTAGTATTTCCTTTTAGAGGCTAGTTTTCTATGTGCAAGGGTCCTTTCTATGAGGGATTATTCAAACATGTGATGCCACATGTTTTTCTGAATGTTAATTGCTTCGTTGCATACTTTGTTGATACTAGTAAGTCTCCATCTAGAGATAGGGAAGTGAAAAACCTTCTGAATTATTTAGGGTGCAATCTATGCCTGTTTAGACAGAAAGAAGTCCTACATGACTCAGCCAGCCACACTGGCCTGGGGAATGCTGGGAACTGTAGGCCTTTTTTCTGTCTAAACAGGCATAGGATTGTACCTTTACTGGATTTTAGATTGCTCTAGGTAATACAGTAATACCTTGGATTACGAGTAACTTGGTTTGAGAGCGTTTTGCAAGACAAGCAAAATTTTTAATATTTATTTAATTTTTTTTACTTGATATACAAGCGTCATCTTGCAATACAAGTACTGTAGTACGGCTTAAATTAAAAATCTCTGTACAGATTTTTTTTGGGGGGGATTTCAGTTTTGATATAAGAGTGTTTTGGATTAAGCACCTTTCCGGAACGAAGTATGCTCTCAATCCAAGGCATGACTGTACATGGATTTTCCATCCCTGTATTAGGCAGAAAGCATTTGAAACTTCAGTGCACAATTTATAGGGATGGACAAATCTGTAAATCTTGGTTTCTCTCCGTTTCTCATTTTTTCTAATCTTAATTGTGGTTCATCTCGAACTTTGAACATTTTTTAAAAATTTTTTGCATGAACATTCATAAGCATGTTTGTGCACCTTTCTCCTAATACCTGCATTTCCCCTTAATATACACATTTTTTTGCAAGCAATTCTCCTAATGTAATGCATTTTTTTTAACATCACTTCCCCTAACACACCCCATTTTTTGTAAGCATTTTTGGACTGAAGAATCGCTTTGCGAAATTCCAAGGAGTGTGACTTTTGAAGGAAAAGTGAGTTTCAAAGTAAATGCAAAATTAGGTAAGTTCGCATTAAAATGCAGACAGAACTAATTTCTCCCCCATTCCTAGGCCACTGTAGTAGATACAAAACTATATTTCAATTGTTCACTTAACCAGATCTAGCTGGAGATGTACCAGCTTAACCCTCGGTTAAAGGCACAAACCTATGCATGTGTAGAAAGAAAAATATTTGATGGCTGGATGGGGAAAGATGGGGGCTATAGGACTGGGAGTCTTTTTGTCTAAACATGCATAGGATAAGCTTTGGCAGAGGGGGTTGTAATCCTTTCTACTACACTCTCTTCCCAGTGAAAATTACCCTTCTTCCCTAAATCTGCTATTTGCTCCACGGAGGTAAATAACGATTGGGAGAGGGCGTTCATCAGGAAAACAGTGCAGGGGGCAGTGTTAAATACCCCCCCTCTCCTGATGCCATGGACCCAACGTGACAGACCATCCCCCCTGTTGTGGCTGCATTTCAATTAGGGAAAAAAAAAAAGCATGGGAAATCTGATCACAGATCTCTCACCTTCCGTTCTTGTTTGGCTCCGTCCAAAATGTGTTCTGTTTCAGTCCCAAAACGGGTCTTCCCTGGCCAAGGCAGGTGCTAATTAACTAACATGTTGTGCTAAGCGACCATTGTCCCTCCGGCAATGTAAAAAGAGGACTTTTGGCGGACTCCTTTCCATTTTAGCGGCTGCTGAATTCCAAAGGAGCAGAAGTTTGAATCTAATTCTATGATGTGTGACAGGGAAGGGTTTTTGCCCCCCCCCCCCCAAGTCCATGCCGACGGAATGAGTTCACTGCCTCTGGAAATCCGGACTTCGAAAGCTTTGCTCTTAGTTTTCCTAATGGGTTTTGTAGCTCTCGATAGCTGGCATTCAGCACAATGACAACTCGGCTTTTGAAACTCATTGAACACACCTAATGGAAATGGAGACCAACTGCAGTAATCGTTAAACTGTAAAGCTAATGCAGAGCATACCCTTGAGGTAAGATGCTCCAAATGAACTGAGACGGTAGAACAGTTTCAGGCAAAGAAAGCTGGTCACAGAATCATGAGGATCATAGATCACACTTGACTGACAGAAGACAAGAACAGTCCAGAACTACGTCTTCTTCTTCTTTTTTAAAGGCTTCAGCAAGAGGGATAACCTCAGATCTTTTTGAAGGGGATCTGCAGTTATTTTAACACAGGCACTAGAAATAATTTCCGGAAATGTTCATCTGCAAATTTGGTTCGCTGTTTAACTCTGAATCTACTTTTTTTTTTTTAAAGGGAAAAAACGATTTTGCTCTAAGTCAAGCACACTGAGCTCATGACATAATCTTGAACTATTTAAGGGTGCATTCCTATGGAAGTTTAGACAGAAAAAAAGGCCTACAACTCCTAGCATGCCCCAGCCAGCTATGCTGGCTGGGGCATGCTGGGAGTTATAGGCCTTTTCTCTGTCTAAACTTCCATAGGATTGAGCCTTAAGATAGAGTTGAGACATGAAATGTAGTTGCTTGCTAGCTTAACTCTTCAGGGCCTCTACTTCCTTTGAGAGCTCCTAGCCTCTTCCTTTGAGAGCTCCTGACCAGGGAGATGTTTAGCAAGTCTGTCTCCTTCCATCTTGAGTGACTAGTTTATCTATCTATTTCCATTGCTATCCTGCCTTATCCTATGGGCTTGGAATAGACAAGAACAGTTTTACCCTTCCTACTCTTGTGACAAGCGCTTTACTAATCAGATATTGGGGTCAAATAGACCCCCAGTTAAGACCTGAACTGGATTCTTGGTGGCAGATCTAGATGTGGGAAGCCAAGCTGTCATTGGAAGGGTGGGAGAGGTTACAATTTGCAGTGGAGCAGCAGCAGCAGCTCCTATAAACCTCCATATAAAACCTGCAATGGATTAGGAGCCCAACTGAGATTGGAGTCACCAGCCTCCAATCACCAGACATTCCCCTGCCTGAGGGAATGTCAAGTTTGTCCGGAAGGCAGCAGTCCTATACCCACGTATCTGGTAGTAAGCCACATTGAGCTCAGTAGGACTTCTTTCTGAGTAGGCATGTATAGGATTGTACTGTAAGTCACGGTTCATGGAAAACAGACACAATGGGGTGTATTTATTTATTTATTTATTTCTATACCGTCCAATAGCCAAAGCTCTTTGGGCATTTCATAAAAATACACACCACAATACAAGATAATAAAAACATAATATCAAATCTCTAACATACAATTTTTTAAACAAATTAAACATCTAAAACAGTTACAATAAGATACCGAACCTGATAGAAACAACTGACATGAATGCCCCATGATATGCCATCAAATGCTTGGTAGTAGAGGACCGTCTTAACCTGATGCCAAAAAGATCACAGTGTGGGCACCAGGTGGACCTCAGAGGGGAGAGCAATTGGGGGCCCACCATTGAGAAGGCCCTCTCCCTTGCTGCCACCTTCTGAGCCTCCCTTGGGGAAGGCACTCAGAGGAAGGCCTCTAATGTTGATTGTAGTGTCTGGGTAGGTTCAGTTCAGGAGAGGCGCTCTGTCAGGTATTGCAGTCCCGAGCCATGTAAGGCTTTTAGGATAAAGCCAGCACCTTGAATCAGGCTTGGAAACATACAGGCAGCCAATGCAAGTGGGCCAGAATAGGGGCGTAGCTGGGCCACTGACCAAAGTTGGTAGAAGGCAGTCCATTCCACTGAGGCCACCTGAGCCTCAAGTAACAAAGATGGCTCCAGGAGAACCCCCAAACTATGAACCTGCTCCTTCAGGGGGAGTGCAACCCCATCCAGAACATGCTGAGCCCCCTCTATCTGGTCATCCACTAACAGCATCTCAGTCTTGTCTGGACTGAGTTTCAATTTATTAGCTCTCATCCAGTCCATTGTTTCAGCCAGGCACCGATCTAGCACATCCACAACCTCACCTGATGAAGATGAACAGGAGAAATAGAGCAGTGTGTCATCAGCATACCAATGGCATGGCAATGTACTCCAAAACTCTGGATGACCCCACTGAATGATTTAATGTAGATGTTAAATAGCAAGGGGGGGCAAAACTAACTCCCGAGGAACTCCATATTGGACAATGATTCCAAATTTAATGTAAAAGAAGTGTGAAGTTATACTGGGTTACTTTGTATAGCAGAGAGGTACAACTATACAGTGATAATACCTGGGGTCTGTCATAACCTCCAATTTTAACCCCTATGGGATCTTAGGGATCCATGATCCCAGGCTCACATACTTTTACCTTTAGCTCAAGTCCTCCTGAAGGTGTGTGGGTGTGTGTATATATATATATATATATATATAGAGAGAGAGAGAGAGAGAGAGAGAGAGAATACCCAATACTGAATGGTTAACAACTCCTTATCTTGACTGTTGCATTCACATAAAATAGTAATTGTGTTGTTCCGAAATGTTAGCTTTCACAATGCCTCAGATCATTTAGACCCCGTAACTTGGGTAGTACTAGTGAGAAGGCATTAGATCTTGTATTCAGATGGCGTGAAGCCATCTGCAGCAGGGTTTTGATTGAAGATCTTCTAGAACTCTCTCTCTCTCTCTCTCTGTGCGTGTGTACATGTAGCGGGATCCAGACCATGTACAGCTTTACAGGTAAAACCAGAATTTTGAGTTGTGCCCAGAAACCAACTGGTAAGTGGTAACCAGTACTGCTTTTTGAAGACAGACACAATGTGGCCTGTTCAGGCAACCTCCACTAGCAGCTAGGCCACTGCTTTCTGAACTAGCTGTGGCCCGTCTGAACAGTCTTCAAAGGCAGTCTCAGTGAGAGTCCTTTACAGTAGTCTAGTTTTGAGGCTTTAGACATGATCCAGCCAAAGTTAAGCACATTTAATTGCCATTTGCTTCGGTGGGATACTTAAGTGCCTTCTTAAATCTCTCCCATTGACATCCATGGGACTTTGAATTATTTAACTTTAGCTCAATATTCCTACAATTGCCTTTGTAGAAACTATGGCAATGATCTTTTTTAATATATTCCAGTAGTTCTGCTATAGACAGTATCTTGTACACTGAGCCAGCTGTCTCTTGGGCTTTTATTACATTAGAACTGAGCTACATTTACAAGTTAATCCACATTTTATCTGCTTGAGAAGTGCCTTTAGAAATGATTCTTTGTCTCAAATTGCAGCTACCCTAGATGAAGTCTTAATGCTGGATACATTTCTTTATGCTCCACATATTTTAATAGGTTTCTGACTATGCCAAAAAAAGAGAAAGACCTCCTCTACCAAACACCTTCTTTTTACTGCTGTTTCACTTTTTTCTCCAATATGTTTAATTTCCCAATAGCAATTCTGCCTAAGTAATATACTACCAGTGTAGAATTTATATTATATCTGTGAAGTGGTCCTTTGCCAACAAAATAATTTTTTTTCTATTAAAAATCAGCTAACATGTCTTGACAAAGGAATGTGATGGGTTTTTAGCTGTTTTAAACTATATAACTGGGTACTGTAAAATTATTTAGGCAATTGTGTTTGTAAGGGCTACCATCCCATTAAAGAAATGAATTTGATTAATCATATGAATTTTATTATGTGTTCTATTATTCTACGCTGCCTTGGGAGGGCTTCTGCCCTGAAAGGCAGCCAAGAAATATTTTAAGTAAATAGGTAGATAGATAAATAAATACAATAAATTAATGAATGGATCAAATTTTTAAAATAAATTTGCATATGAATAAAAACTGTTCAAGTACATGTCTGCTTAGCTTCAGCAATGCTACAGTCATATTTTATTTATTTATATATACAAGTAATTATAGCCCAGGTTTTTTATCTTGGAAAAGGCCTCCAAGGCAACAAAGAAATGACGATTAAACTTTAAAAGGTCAAAGTACAGGATAAAAGCTACTACCAAACCCAATACCAAAAAGCACGTTCGGGCGCATTCTTATGCAGGTTAAAACAGGAAAAAGGCCTACAACTCCCAGCATTCCCCAGCCAGACTCTAGACAGCGTCTGAGGGGCCATAGGGTTTTTTGGATTCCCAGATCTGAGGATGTAGACTGTGCTTCGGCCTCAGAGATGGGAATCAGACTTCTGGACCCCTCTTCCCCACCTGCTCGCAACTGCTGCAGAAAGAACGGCACTGGCTGCTCTCCGAGTTTGGGAAAGTGACCTCGGAGAGGGGTAAAAGGTGGCGGGAAGGGGGGCGCATAGGCCCAGGTGTAGAACAGGGCCATCCCTCCTGGCCATGCCCCCAATGTCTTGCCCTGTGCTGGCCTTGCTCTCCAGCATTTCTACAGTAAATGTGAACTCAACATGTGAATATTCAATAGGCAGAAACCGGAGGAGAAGAGCATCCAGTAGCAACGAAAAAAAGGAGAGAACTAGATTCTCAGGATGCAAACTTTATTAAATAGAGGAGCCCGACACGTTTCGGCCTATGTTTTTTTCCTAAGGCCTTCCTCAAGGGGCTGTAAAAGTTCAAAATACATACAATAAATTAACATGGTGAGGACAACACATAATAAAAATACTTTCTCATTATATAATGAATTTCCTTATATTTTAAATAGAAATCATTTTAAAACATTTTCTTTAAAATGAGAAACAAATATTGCTTTTTAAATAAAGACATACGTTTTCTTTATAAATTATATCTTACTTGTAAAAGAGTCTGCAGATTTCTTAAGCAACTGAAGTGTCTTTCACTGTTTTAGTGGCGACTGAAAAGATAGGTCTTTTTGAATGTTATTATATTTTGGTACAGTTTTTTTGGGGGGGGGCGTTATCTTGTTGGCAAATTGTCAAGGACATCCAGTCAGGACACAGCTTCTATGTAGAACTTACAGTAATTTGCTGCATATTAACCATTAATATGGTTTAGATATATAGATGATGTTTTTTTTCCATTTGGAGGGGTGATGCAGTGTCATTACAACAATTTATAACATACATAAATTCTAGGAATGAAGATATCCAATTTGACATCCAATATAATACCTTAGAAATCCATTTTTTTGGATCTGATGATAAGAAAAGAGGGCAAACATCTCATTACCTGTAATTATAAAAAACCTACAGATGTTCCTAGATATCTTTGGTATGACAGCTCCCATCACCATTCCTTGAGGAATAATCTTCCATATGGACAATTTTTAAGACTAAGATGTAACTGTTCAAAAACATCAGATTTTATACAAGAATCTAACACATTGGCACTACAACTAAAAGAGAGAGGTTATCCAGATGCTGTTATTACAGAGGGTTTAAAAAAGGCTGAAACAAAAACACAGGCAGAACTTCTAACAATAAAGAATGTTGAAGTGCAAACACGAATCAATTGCATTTTGACTTACGATAAAATAAACGATCATTTACAAAGCAGTATAAGGAGACATTGGCACATGGTACAAGATATTCCTGGTTGCGAAAACCAACCAATGGTCTCCTTTAAAAGAACAAGAAATTTTAGAGATTTACTAATAAGGAGTGAATTTAAAGAAAATTATGGAAGCCCATCATCCAATGTTCTGTTTGATTCTCACAGGCCAATAGGACACCACCCTTGTGGACATTGCTTTGCTGCTATTGTAAATACACCAATAAAACTACAGCATTTGTAAATCCCTCAGATCAACAAAAGTATTTTCTAAAATACTTCACCACCTGCAACAGTTCCTTTGTTGTTTATGCCATCCAGTGTAAATGCCCAAAAATTTATGTAGGAAAAACTATTAGACCTTTAAAAAAATGTATAGGAGAGCACCTTAGCAATATAAAAAACAACAGACAAGGTGCACCACTAATTCAACACTTTACACAGAACAGCAACATTCCTTTACAGATCTTACATTTTGGGCTCTGGGTAAAATTAACACCAATAATGAAAAACAACTATTAAGAAGGGAAATACAATGGATTATTAAATTAGATACTTTAAAACCAAAGAGTCTCAATCAGGGCCGGCGCTACCGCTAGGCGAACTAGGCGGCTGCCTAGGGCGCGTGGCTGAAGGGGGCGCAGAAACGCTCCGCTCCTGCCGGCCGACTTTTCCTCGCCGCCGCCAGGACAGCTGGGCGACGCGCTGCCCGCCTGCCACTCGCGGAGCCCGGATCTGTCGGTGAGGTGGCCAGGCGGGGCAGCCGCGGAGATGCCACCGGCCATGGGCGACAAAGGCACCACCAGGTCAGTGCGGGGGGATTGCGGGCACTGGGCAGGCTCGGGGTTGCGCTCGGCTTTCCTCGGCGGGGGGCACCTCTTCCCGAGCTAGGCCGGGTCAGGAGCGTGCGTGGCAGCGGCGACTGGAGATGCTGCATGGAACCTCCACGCGGTGGGTACGGCGAGGCTGGCTTGGCAGCAGGGAAAGTGGCTGCCTGGAAATGGGTCCCGGAGGCGCCGCCGCCTCCAGGCCTGCGGATGGCTGCTGGTCCCGGTGACGGGGCCAGGGCAGGGGGGGGGCGCTGGGTGAGCAGGCGTTTCCTGGCTGCTTTGCTCTGGAGCCCCCTCCAGCATGAGAGGGGGGGCGCTAAATATAATTTTTCCTAGGGCGCCAAACTGCCTTGCTCCGGTCCTGGTCTCAATGAGGATTTGGAACTGTTCCCATTAATGTGACTCTGCAAATTACTGCAGTTCTACATAGAAGCTGTGTCCTGACTGGATGTCCTTGACCATTTGCCAACAAGATTTGCCAAAACTGTACCAAAATATAATAACAGTTCAAAAAGACCTATCTTTTCAGTCGCCACTAAAACAGTGAAAGACACTTCAGTTGTTTAAGAAATCTGCAGACTCTTTTACAAGTAAGATATAATACACATACAGGCATGTGGCTTATGCTGGCTCAGCTTGTCTGAGTGTGGAAAGCTAAGCAGGGTCAAGCCTGGTTATTACTTGGGTGGGAGACCCCTCCTCTGGTTTCCTGCATTCAGCAGGGGGTTGGACTAGATGGCCTTGCAGGCTCCTTCCAACTCTATGATCTATGAAATCTATATAAAGAAAACATATGTCTTTATTTAAAAAAGCAATACTTGTTTCTCATTTTTAAGAAAATGTTTTTAAATGATTTCTATTTAAAATATAAGGAAATTCATTATATAATGAGAAAGTATTTTTATTATGTGTTGTCCTAACCATGTTAACTTATTGTATGTATTTTGAACCTTTACAGCCCCTTGAGGAAGGCCTTAGAAAAAAACACAGGCCGAAACGCGTCGGGCTCCTCTATTTAATAAAGTTTGCATCCTGAGAACCTAGTTCTCTCCTTTTTTTTGAATATTCAATAGGGCCAGGGTCAACGGTAGGTATGGTCAGGCACCTGCCGAGGCCCCATGCCCCAACAGGTGCTCACTGGCAGGATCCCCCCGGAGTTGCTCCTTCTCTTCACTACTGCAACCTGCTTATTGACCTGCCTTTAGCTCTTCCCCAGATAATGGTGGTGGTGAGAAGGAAGAGCAGTAGCCACACTGCCTA
The DNA here is from genome assembly GCA_021292165.1 of Shinisaurus crocodilurus. Classification (NCBI taxonomy): domain Eukaryota; kingdom Metazoa; phylum Chordata; class Lepidosauria; order Squamata; family Shinisauridae; genus Shinisaurus; species Shinisaurus crocodilurus. Next base: position 28,737,582 of record CM037879.1, on the reverse strand, counting down.
CCTGCTCACTGGCTCTCTGCCTGTCAAGTATGCGAGTGGTAGCAATGATGAGGATGAGGGAACAATAGCAGTTGGTCACAGAGGGAGGCAGCCCATTGAGGGTGTCCTGCCCAAGGGCCATAAAAATCTGAAGCCAGCACATTCAATGTGTGAACATCAGAGGTGGGACCAGGACAGGACAAGGCATCTCAGCTGGGCCAGCAGGCATGGCACCCTTCCCTCTCCACGTACTGGCTGTAGATGCGGAGGGAACATCTGAGTAGGGCTCCAAAATCCCTTAAATCACAGAACATATGAAAACATCACAGAACAACATATATTTCAGCAGAAATATAGCAGATCCTCACAGGCCTATAGCCTGGGGGACAGGGAGCTAGATCCCCCCCCCCATTTTTTCAAACAAATAATTAAATTTGTTACAGATGTTTTAGGAAACCAATGGGGAAGCCTTTGTTTTTCTTCTTAAAGGCACAGATGCTATTATTTTGGGGTCAGTGCATGGTGGAATCTGCCCACATATCCCTAATACTACAAGCAATTGAGGGTATACTTGAGATGAATGAATATTTTGGCTTATGTGAACGGTTGTACATTCCCCCCCCCCCTTTTAAGAAGGGGTATGTTCAGGGCTGGATTAAGGCCAGCTGATGCCCTAAGCACAGCCCAATAATGGTGCCCCCTTGGCCCTTCCGTTGCTTAGCTGGCAAGACATTAAGACTCAATAAGTGCTGAAGGTGAAATCAGACATTAAAAACTCAGTTTTCTTCAAGGCCATCCCCCCCCCCATGCCAGAATTATATTAAATATGAACTGCTTTTTATTATATTTATTTAACACTAAATAGCAGCAAGCAATATAAGCCAATTACTTACTTATAACTAGGGCAACAGAAAGAAATAAACATTTTCATCACTGTTTGATGCATTTTTAAGAAATAATCTATGTATTGTGAAAGAGGTTCCAGCACAGAAATGCAGCCTGATACTATGGGTCTGCCTGGAGGAGGACAAACTCCCTTATGAATCTTTGGCAAAGTATAGAAAACTGGAATTCTAGGTTTTTCTTTATACAAAAAGCCAAACTCATTTTCTGTAATAAATCCTAGGCTGACCCCTTCATACAGAATGTTTCTAATTTCTTTTACAATCTCATTAGTAGGGTCATTTTTGCATACTTGATATGACTCAGTGTCTGCTAGTTGGCGTAGAATCTCTTTTTTATAATCTATGCTGTCTTGAATCACAATAGCTCCCCCTTTGTCTGCTTCTTTGGCTGTAATTATGAATATTTTGGCTTATGTGAAGAGTTGCACATTTTTTTTTCCTTTTAAGAAGGGGTATGTTCAGGGCCGGATTAAGGCCAGCTGATGCCCGAAGCACAGCCCAATCATGGTGCCCCCTCGGCCCTTCCATTGCTTAGCTGGCAAGACATTAAGACTCAATAAGTGTTGTAGGTGAAATAAGACACTAAAAACTCAGTTTTCTTCAAGGCCGTCCCCCCACACTAGAACATACAACTATATTAAATATAAACTGTTTTTTATTATATTTATTTAACACTAAATAGCAGCAAGCAATATAAGCCAATTACTTACTTATAACTAGGGCAACAGAAAGAAATACAAATTTTCATCACTGTTTGATGCATTTTTTAAAAAAATAAAACTGTTATAAGGGAAAAAATGCAAATGCAAAAATTTGTGGTACTCTGTAGTGCTCCCCTTCCCTTCGTGCCCTAAGCACATGTTTATATTCCTTAGTGGTTAATCCAGGGCTGGGTGTGTTGTTCAGATTTATAATGGCAGTTCTTTAAAACCCCTGCTGGTTCAGTAATGGACTAGACATTTCGTTTGGATTCAGTGACGGTTCTACATTCAGTCGAAGAATTCATTGTTTCCATACTCAAATTAAGTATGTTTCCATACTTAAACATACTCAACATTGTTTCCATACTCAAATTTTTATGCATTTGAGTGCATCTTGCATCAGTGATGCATCTTCAGTGCATCTTCCCCTTGTGAAAATTTTTGTCATCTAAAACCCGAAGCTATTGGTTTGCTCAATCAGATCAGCGGTCTTTCTTTTCCCTTTCGTACTGAAAGTATGCTAAAAGTGCTGGGATATTAAACTTGTAACATCACTGCTGCAGCAGAAGAATCTGGATATCAAGGCAGCATTGGACGGTGTTGGGAAGCAATTGCAAGAAATGCAAAATGATACTGTTTTCAGCAGCACTTTTGAAGTAGCCAAGGAAGCTGCTGACAATGAAGATGCATCAACATGTCTTCATAAACTCTCTTGGACTTCAGGAAAGCTGATTTTAATAAACTCAGAGTACTGATAAGTAGGATCCCATGGCAGGAAAACCCAACTGGAAGTGGAGTTGAAGTGGTGGAGAGAATGCTTATCAGATTTCTAGATGACACAAAATTGGGTGGGATAGCTAATACCATAGAAGACAGGAACAAAATTCAAAATGATCTTGATAGATTAGAAGACTAGGTAGAACATAACAGAATGAAATCTAACAGAGACAAGTGCAAAGTTCTTAATTAAGAAAAATAACTAAAATGCACAGGTATAAGATGGGGTAATACTTGGCTTAACAATAGCATGTGTAAAAAGGATCTTCGGGGTTGTAGTTGATCACAAGCTGAATAAGATCCAGCAGTGTGATGTGGTGTATTTAAATAGCTATTTAAATAGCTAATATCTTAAATATCTAATATCTACCATGTACCAAAGAAGTGTTCTTTAATAACAAGTTAAAGTTTAATGACATACAAAATGCCCCTCCCTACTAAACAAATGTAAGGAGCCTACACAGCTTGGGACCACAATATTTGACGGAATGCCTCTCCCAGCCACAATCTACCCATACATTACGTTCAACATCTGGGGCCTTCCTCCGACTGCCACCTCCGAGGGCAGCAACAACAAAGGGGAGAGCCTTTTCTGTAGTAGCCCCCCAACTGTGGAACAAGCTCCCACCTGAGGCCTGCCTGGCGCCAACTCTACTATCTTTTTGGCGCCAGGGACCGCCCTCTACGTTGAGGCTTTTAATAACTAAATGGTATGCGGTGGGGTGGTAAATTGCTTTAGCGGTCATGTTTTATTAACTTGTTTTAGTTTTTGTGATATTTTTAAAATTGGTTTTAAATTTTCATAATGTTTTTATTGTTTGTATTTAATTGTATTATATTGTACTTTTTAACTGATTGTTGTATGCTGCCCCGAGAGCTTCAGCCATTGGGTGGTATAGAAAATGAATGAATGAATAAATAAAATAAATAATGCAGTTTCAATCCTATGCCTGACTACTCAGAAGTAAAGCCCATTGAATTAAATGAGGCTTACACTCAGATAATTTGGTGTATGATTTAAGCCTAATTCCCCCTCCCCCACCTCCAGCTGCCTGCCTGATTCTTCTGCAGGGGAGGCTGGTGACTCTTATTTGGGTGGGGCTCCTTATCCATTGCAGCTTTTATTTGGAGCTTTAGAGGAGCTATCCATGGTGCTCCATGGTGGCGAATCTATTTTGGGGATGGAGTTCAGCACCATAGACAGCTCTTATAAAGCTCCAAATAAAACCTGCAATGGATAAGGAATCCCAACAAATTAGGAGTTAATAGGACACAATCCCCTGTTAATAGGACACAATCTTTCAACATTAAGGTTAGAATTCCCCTTTTGTTTCACATTGTCACAGACTTAATAGACTTTTATTTGTGTGCCTATTTCCATCCTTTTAATTTCCTATCGCCTTGGGCCCAATTATTTTCTCATGTCAATAGCTCCAACATTCAAAATTATTTAATAAAGCTTAAATGACCCAAGCTGCAGAAAAAACCAAGAGCTTTAAATGAGACCTGAGTAATTTAGCAGTTATGCATTTTTTATCATATTAGTTTCAGTGTGTGTGTGTGTGTGTGTGAGAGAGAGAGAGAGAGGAGAAAGTGTTCAGATTGGATTTAAATCATCAATTATCAGTTATGACGGTCTTCATATTGCAGACTTGAAAGAAGCCAATTATATAGCATATACTTACAATCAGGGGAAGCTAGAGACAATTGAAATCCTGGCTAACTCCCCCCCCCCACGCCTTTCCTTGCCCCCCAAGGAATGAGCTCTAGGGATGCAGGAGGAATTTGATCTTTGCAAATTCCTCTGTGAAGTGACCTTATCTGCATCTCTTGGACTAATGTGCAGATTAGAATGCAGCTATTTGCCCATTTTTGCACGCCTCTGAATGTTGTAATGCAGTTCTCTGCAATTTAAAGGTATCAAAATATGAACTCATATACATATTTGGAGAGAAATAATATCTATTTAAAAACATATTTTAAGAGGGGTTCCCCGCCCCCCAAATCACACATTAACATGGAAATAGAACAGAGCTGAATTATGGGGAAAACATGTGAAGCCATTGAGGTCAGAAATGGGCATGTGTGTTCATCATCTCCATTTAGCTCTTAACAACACCAGTGCTGTTAACTCTTAAGCCGCCAATCTTTCCCACTCTTTTATCTTCCAATTACTAAGGATGATTGGCAGCTTAATGGGTGACACAAGAAGATGCATCCCCCCCCCATCCAGCACTTCCCCGGCACAAATATGCGATAATTTTAGAAAGTCCCTGTCAGGGGCACTGCCATCCTTTGCACATAAAGACCTCAGAACATGTCGTTTTTAATAGTACAAAATCAAACATGAAGGGCCTTGTATTTAATCCCTCTCCTGTGCCTTTGTTGGTGCTCAACCTGAAACATGGCCACTTCAGCTGCTGATTCTCTCTCTGTAGCTTTAACCTCCCTCCCTTTCTCTGCAGCAAAAGAAAGGTAGTGGAGGAATCAGTGTCCTGTTCTTTCTGTAGTTCTGTAGTTTTCTGCACGAACAGTACTTCATCAACATCAGGAATGAGTAGTGGTAAACTGAACTGGAGCTGGAGCTGTCTGAAGTGCACCAATATATTTTTTTTCTCCTATTGAAAAACACCTCCTAGTTTTTGCACTGTTTCCCAGAGGGAACTCAAAAGGCACAAGGAAGTAGGGCAATTTCTGTTTCCACCCCTCCCATTGAGGCATTTATGTGCATATAAGCACACAGCAATGGTATCTAGGTGCACTTTGCCACACACCAACAGGCTTTAAAAAGCATCCTTTAATGTGCCCTATCATGCACCTTATGGTGCAGCAATACGCTTTTTAAAAAGTGTCATTTCATGTGCATTAGTGCACAGCTATAGGCTTTAATGAGTCCTTCCATTCTGCCATTGTTTTTGAAGCCAGGCACATCAGCACACTTTTTTTTTTAAAGAGTCTTTGAGGTTGCCATCCTAATAACACACTTGCCAGAAGGAAGGCCCATTGAACCCAGTGGGGCTTACTTCTTAGTAGGTAAGCACAGAATTGTACTGCTTATGTGCATTAGCTTATGTGGGCATCAGCTCATAGAAACAGGGCTGAGAAGAATAATGCAGATAATATCCTTTCAAGTCAAATGAACAAATAATAGTGCCAAAGCAGCAGGAGACTGGAGGAATGATGGCTGAGATCGGGTACCAAAGCATTCATGAAACGGGCCTTCTCACAGCCTTCAAAAAGGCAGTATTTGCACTCAGCAGGGGCTGGTGGCTCTAATGTCAGTGGGGCTGTGTATCCACTCCAGGTTTCAATATGAACTTTTAAGGAGCTATCCATGGTGCCAAACCTACTTTGGAGATAGGGTTCGGCACCAGGGATGGCTCCTTAAAAGTTCAGGCTAGAATCCACCCCACTGACACTGGAGCTACCAACCTCCACGGTTTACACTGGAAATTGAACATTGCAAAAGTTTGGTGCACACCACAACCACTCATGTTGCTACTATCTCAAACTAGTAAGACCTTTGCTTATTATTATTTATGAACACATTTCTGAGACACCTTTTGGCCCAGAATGGCCTCCCAAGGCGACTTGCAATTTGAAACCATTTTTTAGGGAGCAATCCCATGCAAGTTTAGACAGAAAAAAGGCCTACAACTCCCAGCTCTGCTGGCTGGGGCATACTGGGAATTGAAGGACTTTTTTCTTTTTAAACTTGCATAGGATTGCACCTTTAGGGCTCAATCCTATGCATATTTACACAGAAAAAAGTCAAGCCCCACTTGAGAGCTTATTCAGGGTGTGGTGGTTTATCGCTTTGATTAAAACATGTTGATCGCATAAGAAGTTTGAATTTCCAGATTAACAGAAGGAATACTGGGTTATAGCCAACGGTGGCTTTGCCTTAGTGCTGGAAAGTGCTTCTGTTGGCACAAGTCAGTGCATCCATTTTTTTGCCATCCACCCTAAATTACTTAAGACCATTGCCTCTCTGAAAAGTTGCTCCTGAGAGCTGGGGTACCCTCTGGGACAGAATAGGATAGGGTGAGGAGGCTACAAGCCTCTGCATGCCACAAAATAGTCCATCAGGTGGAGGGGAACTTATCTCTCTGATATGCTAGCTTAGGGTATTTGTTACATGGGGGACTACTCCAAACTATGACCTCTGAGGGCAAAAACAGACATTACTTTAAGTCCGTATCTAGCAGCTATGTTGTTTTCAGTTTTTACTCTAGAGTAGTCACAAGGGGTCTGATAGATTTGAAGCCCAGCATGTGGGGCAGGGGGGGATTTTAACATTTATATCAGATCTTGCACTTTCTCTAGAGTAATTTTTCTTAAAAGATGTAGTGGCTAGATATGGATTTAGAGTAATGCTTCTTTTGGCCCAGTTCAGAATTTTACCATCTCAGTCTGCCTCCTCATTCTCCATAATGTGTAGATCATGGTTAAAGATGTTTGTGGCCGCCCAGCAATAACAACATAATTCCACCTATTTCCTCTTTCTGTCCCACCCGAAGTTAACTATTTCTCAGCCCAGCTGATATGACGCTGGATGGACATTTAGGCTGCCTCTGCCATAAAGTCATGGTGGGAACACCCTGCCAGTGGGGCAGCTTGGCAGCCTTCTTTTAGTTGCTGATGTTTTAGCATACATGATTTATTTATTTTGTCGTTGAAGTTAGCCAAAGTTAATGCCAATCCACTGGTGTGAATAAATTCTAGTGTTATATGATAGGCTTTACAGAGATTGCCATAGCAAAGTTGAGTGAGGGGAGACATGTTATAGAGGTGTGCAAAATGATACATGCTGTTTAGGAAGTGGATAGGGGGACATTTTCCTCCTTCTGTCATAGTACTAGAACCCGGGGTCATTCCGTGAAGCTGATTGGTCGGTGGGAGATTCAAGACAGATAAATGTCCTGCTTGTGGGTTCCCGGGGGCAGCTGGCCGGCCACTGTTTGAACAGAATTCTGGACTAGATGGACCCTTGGTCTGACCCAGCAGGGCTCTTCTCATGTTCTTATTCACCTCCAGAAGTGTATAACTTGGGGGGGGGGGATGCTAAGGGAAAATGCCACAGTCTTTCCCACTCACTTTTGTTGTAACTGCCCCCCAAAAGCAGGTGACGAAAAACACATTAATAAAATGGCCAGACCATTCCTTCCCCGCGACCCCGCGACCCCACCCCGGTGCATTGACAGCTCTGCACTCCTGTCACCATCCCTGCGAATTCTGTTTGCCGTCTGTGGAATCTGAAGCCACTATATATTACCCTGGGAATTCCACTCCTTTCCTTTGTTTCTCCTTCCTCAGGGTGTGAGGAGATGCCTCAAAAGTGCTCCCCCTTCCTTCCTGTGCCACTGACCTCATTCTTAGCTGCTCTTCTATACACTGCTCCGCCACACGCACACCAGTCCCGCTGCCTCCCGCTCTTCGCATTGGGATGCAGCCCAGTCTCCGGTTTCCCTGGCAACCCAGCAGGGGGCCTGAAACTGAATCTATGCAGCATCATTCCCACCTGGGCTTACTCGGCTTGCTCTTCAGCAGCCTTGCTTGCTGCCAGCAGCTCAGTTCACACACATGCGAAGGATCAGGGATGCACCCGATGATGCTAGCGGTGTCTGGAGGCATATAAATGCATGATCTATCTATCTATCTATCTATCTCTAAGATTATTTCTAGCCCACTTTTAAGGACTGGATGAAGTGGTTACTGATTTTTACTGGAAGCAAAATTTTGGAGGCATATTCTGAAGGCTTCTTGTGCCAGGGAGAAACAGCAGAGGAATATTCATGGGAACAAAAAGTTTCAAAAAAAAAAAAAAGAAAGAAAGAAAGAAAGAAAGGAAAAGAAAGAAAGAAAAAAGAAGTCACATTTTCATTTGTTATCATGATGCAATTTCTTTTTGTATATGAAAGGGAATCATAAGATCATAAGAAGGGCCCTGCTGGATCAGACCAAGGGTCCATCTAGTCCAGCATCCTGTTCACATAGTGGCCTGTGGCTTATGCTGGCTCAGCTTGTCTGAGCGTGGAAAGCTAAGCAGGGTCAGGCCTGGTTATTACTTGGATGGGAGACCCCTCCTCTAGTTTCCTGCATTGAGCAGGGGGTTGGACTCGATAGCCTTGTAGGCTCCTTCCAACTCTATCAGATCTATGAATCTATGAAACTAGCTGCCCAGGGGAAACCCACAAGCAGGACATGAGTGCAACAGCTCCCTCCCGCCCATGTTCCACAGCAACTGGTGCATGCTACCTCCCCGGATACTGGAGGTAACATATAGCCAGTCAGGACTAGTAGCCACTGATAGCCTTCTCCTCCATGAAGAGGAGGAGGATGACGCTGGCAGTGGTGGCTTGTGGGGCTGATACACTGGGGGCTACCAGCATCCGCCACTGAGTAGCACTACACACGTGAGAGTGGATGTAGTATTTTGAGAGGAGAAGGTATGGATGCTATTGACTCAGGCCATGCAGGGCTGTGTGTCTGGTCGCAGACTGAAATGGAATTCAGCTCTCAGGCTGAAAGAGGGGGAGGAGTAAGCACCCCCCCCAGCTCTGGCTCTGCATGATGGGAGAAACAGTGGTTAGGCTTTAACAAAGCTTCATAGAATCAAACACACACATCTGGAATGTGCATACAGATCACTCCCGCCACCTTTCAAATACTTTGTGTGCCTGGTTTTCACCCTTCACCTTTAACATCCATCAGCCATGTGCACCCTGACGTGCGTTGAATCTGGGGTGCCCAAGTCACCTCAAAGAAAGGTGCCTTAGGCAAAGCAAATTGGGCATAGGAAAGGCTCTTGTCTGACTGAATGCTTCCCCCAGGCTGTTAGGAGTAGGATAACAATGGATTTAAGTTTTCCACTAATTAAGGTAAGTTCAGACTTAATCTTTCCTTCAGCAATGTAAATGCAGGGCAATCTACTGTAATGATGGAGGGGACTAATCAGAGCTATTAAGGGTCAATTAACTGAGGGCCACTGGGAGGCTGCACCCCATGCCTCCCAGGATTAACATCATGGCAAGGGGGAGACCAGCCTGACCCCATACATCAGCCAGAGAGGGAGCAGCCACCGGGAGCTCGCTTTACCCCTCCCTGCCGGAAGGAACACGCAGCTCCAACTGACAGTTCCCTGGGCAGCAGACTCTGGCCTCATACATTGGCCAGATAACCGAGGGTCACTGGGAGGCTGCATCCCATGCCTCCCAGGATTAACATTATGGCAAGAGGGGAGACCAGCCTTGCCCCATACATCAGACCAAAGTAGGAACAGCTGCAGGGAGCATGTTTTGCCCTTCCGTGCAAGGAAAAAAGAAAAGAAAAAAGATTTTTTTTAAAAAGAACCTTGTAACGAAGAACTGGTGCCTGAGTTTTGCTTTCCTCCTCCTCCCTCCCAATCCCTCTTCCTTTTGTGTTATGTCTTTTAGATTGTAAGCCTGAGGGCAGGAGCTGTTTAATATTAATCTTTGTAAGCCATTTTGGGAGCTTTTTTTGACTGAAGAGTGGGGTAAAAATGCTGTAAATCATCATCATCATCATCATCATCATCATCGAAACTTTAAATCATTATAACAATGCTTTCCCTCAGTGTATTTCTTTTCTTTTCGAAGGAGGTGTTTTCTGCTCTTCCTGGCAATAAAAAGTGACTAAAATGACCTGTGGATGGCTCCCATTGTTCTCCCACTCCTTGGGGTCACTAAAGCACCCCCGATATAGCATTGTTATACAAAATTCTGGGACATTTTATATTTATTTATTTATTTATTTATTATATTTATGAATCACCCATCTGGCCAGACATCTGGCCACTCTGAGCGATGTACAATGCAATAAAATACAGGGACACACACACACACACACACACAGTATAAAACACAATTAAAAATCCTAACCCACCCCATATTCCCGCCTGAAAAGCCACATTTTTAATGCCCGGTGGAAGCTAATCAAGGAAGGGGCATGGCGGAGGTCACTGGGGAGAGAGTTCCATAAATTGGGGGCTGCCACAGAAAAGGCCCTCCTCCTAGTCCCCATATCCCAGGCATGTTTGGTTTGCAAAAGAAAACTACAAGGCAGGTGGCAGAAATTTGGTAATATTATATACTACCCTGTTTTAGTCCTACCAGGGCAGGATTATGTGTAAATTACACCACAGAATGTGAGTCCTGGGTAAGAAAAGCACCCCAAGATGCAGGATGAAGATTGGTATGGCAATTTCTACAGCCTTAAAAGAACAAGTATCACTTGAAAAAAGGTGACTGCTCATCCCACAGACTATCCAACCTTATCTCTGTGGACTATCCATCCATATCTCTCAGCTGGGTGTACTTTATCCCAAGGTCATGCTCCAGACTCCACCCAACCCTGATTCACAGCTTCTCCAGAGGAAAAACCTCTTCTTGCTCTATCGTGTGTGTGTGAAACCCCACTGGAGAACTGAAGAGTCCCCCCAGAGGAAAGCAGATATTATTTATATTTATTTATTACATTTATACCCCGCCTTTTTTCCTACAAGGAACTCAAGGCGGCTTACATAATCCTCCTCCTCCTCCTCTCCATTTTATCCTCACAACAACCCTGTGAGGATAGGTTAGGCTGAGAATCAGTGACTGGTCCAAAGTCACCCAGTGAGTTTCATGGCCGAGCGGGGACTAGAACCCGGATCGGAACACTTATCTCAGGAAGTGAGTCGGAAATGCTGCACCGTCATGCCCCATTGGACACCCACTGTTTCACAAACACAGGTGGAAGGGGCACTTACGTATTGCCCCAAAAGCGGACAAAAGAGGGAACAGATTTCCATAAAAGTTGCACGGGATAATTTATATTTATAGATGCAACTTTAGGAATAATTACTATAAATTGAAGGGGAACACAATGCATCTTGCCATAGTGGAGAAGGCTGTGACCAGGTGCCCTGTGCTGTGCTGTGTTGTGCCTACTGAATCTGCTACTCAGATGCAAATCATTGATGGGTGACTTCAAGGCTATTGTTCTTGTGGTTCTTTATCTTTCAGCCGACAGCCCTGTCCGACTGGACAGTCCCTTCAAATAGGATACGCCTTCAAAGTCAAACTGAGGACCAGCTCTTTCCTTGGGGTCTTCAATTTCACCTAGTTTCCTCTCTTCACCCACAATCCCCTTGTAAACTCTGTATAAGGTGGCATGTCCATGCCACAGAGGGTATGTAGAATAACCAAGTGACTAGTCCTTAAGGTGAATCTCCGGGTAGATTCCGCCCCCCCCCACACACATGGCAATAACTTTGCTACAGAAGGAAAAGCAGTAGTAGACTGTGACTTTGAACTTACTATGCAAGATGCATGATGACGAAGGTGATGATGATAATGCACACACACAAAAAGTCTGCTAAAAATAATCAGCATTTCCCCAAACTAATCTAATTGTATCAGTTGGCAGCTGGGATGCGCTGTCACCATTACACAAGGGCTAGAGTGACAAAGATAAACCTCAGGGTAATTTACTGAGCAAAATCTGTCAGTTCGAGCAAGCCTTTTTGTTTAAAAATTGGGTAATGACTATCTTAGTTTCTAATGGTTTAAATTATGCATCAGGAAGAGGAACCGGATGCTTCTTCGTTTAGTTAGTTCTTAATTGCCACCTCCATCGGTGATGGGAGGATGCGCCGACGTATGTGATGGATATACAAAAGGCTTCAAAATTCTTCTGTGTGACAGTCTGGAAAATCTACAGTTGCTTATATTTTTCAGACTAACATCTGGTTTCATGTCTCTCCCCCCCCCCAGTGTCTTTTTCTGTTTTGTTTTGACAATGAGGAACAACAAATAGGTTTCATCCAATCATATATTTGTGAGACAGCAGTTACTGACTCATAAATCCCAAAGTTTTTTCCCCACTTCAGAGTGAGCCTCAGGTGCCAAAGTTGTATTGAAGGAGGGAAGACACACGTAAGAGCTGAGCTGCATGGCCAGAAGAGGGGATCACAGCTTTGAATGATCACCCATAGGTAGATAAGTGGACCCAATAGCCTAAATGGCCCCTTCCATGATTCTATGATATAGCCCAGTATACTCCAACCTTGGGTCCCCAGGTGTTTTTGGCCTACAACTCCCAGCATGCCCCAGCCAGCTACGCTGGCTGGGGCATGCTGGGAGTTGTAGGCCAAAAACACCTGGGGACCCAAGGTTGGAGAACACTGATATATCCAGTGGTCGCTAGTGGCTCCAACATCAGCGGGGCTGTGGATCCACTCCGGATTACACGCTGAACTTTTAAGGTGCTGCCCATGGTGCTGAACCCTAACCGCAAAATAGCATGGATAGCTCCTTAAAAGTTCAGAGTGGAATGTGGAGCAGATAGACAGCCCCACTGACACTGGAGCCACACCAGCCTCCACAGAGCAAACTAGCAGATGCTGAGCGTGAAAGGATCTCAGATCTTGTCCCCGTGATTGTGGCAAACATGCCGCCAAGGATGTGTGAGAATTTCATTTCAGTTCGTTAAGCGTCAGAACCGGCTCCGTTTGCAACCCCGGCCGTACATGAATGTATTTTTGGGGCAAAAGCGTGCCTATTCCCAAGCTTGCGATGGTGTTCGCAAAATGCGTTCGATAGAAAAATTTGCGCTTTAAAATGCTCATTTTTGGAAGAAAATAGAAAAGAGCCGTTTCACACTTTCGTCATTGGGGGGGGGGAGTACACAATTGGATCCGCACTTTTAAGAACGTGCACCCCAAAGTGCACACTTTTCCCGTTCAAAGAAGAAATGCTGGCTGGGGGCTGATGGGAGCTGTAGTGCAACACATCTGGAGGGCTGCTAGGCTGGGGAAGGCTGTGCTGTGGGGTCATTGTATCTTTTCCCCTGTTAGGAAAAGGTGTTTGAAGGACAATTTTGAGAAGACCAGTGGAGTGAGGTGAAAGAGTTCAGCATGCACCTGCTGCTACACCAGCCTTTCCCAACATGGGGCCCACCAGTCGTTTTGAACTTCAGTGTCCATCAACCCCAGCCAGCATGGCTAATGGCCAGGAGTGCTTGGAATTTTAGTCCAAAACATCTGGAGGGCACCATGTTGGGGAAGGCATCCCTGCAGTCAAAACGGTGGCCATGTCCAAGCTGGTCTGTGAGATGACGATGCATTTCATAGATTTCATAGATCATAGAGCTGGAAGGGGCCTACAAGGCCATCGAGTCCAACCCCCTGCTCAATGCAGGAAACTAGAGGAGGGGTCTCCCATCCAAGTAACAACCAGGCCTGGCCCTGCTTAGCTTTCCACGCCCAGACAAGCTGAGCCAGCGCGAGCCACAGGCCTGTATTAATTTTATTTGAACGTGTATTCCACCTTTCCACCCGAAACGGCGCACAGGGAGTCTAACAATAATACAATACAGATAAAAACAAAATCTTGGTTAAAAACACATAATAACTCAAAAACCAGTTAAAAACACTATGATAAAAGAAATTGAAAGTACCCAACCAGTGAAAATCCCCTTCATCAGCAAACCAGCTGACATACCAGAGGTCTGCCAGCCAGGATGAAATTGGCTTTGCCTTTGCCTGCTGGCGGAAAGACAACAGAAAGGGATATCAGGGCAGGGGTTTGGTCACACTGATTTGATCGGCTGCCTGCTTTGTTCATACTCTTTATGGTTGATGGTTCTTGTTTGATTGGTATTATTCTTTTATTTTAATTGTGCTTTTACTCACGTCCTAAGTTATGTTGGAGATCTGTCTCAGGCAGAAAGACAGCATGTAAGTATTTTAAAGGAACAAATAAGGGTGCAATCCTAGAGTTTCAATAGAAAAAAAGCCCTACAACTCCCAGCATGCCCCTAGCTAGCTATGCTGGCTGGGGCATGCTGATAGTTGTAGGCCTTCCCACCCCCCCTGTCGAAACCTGCATAGGATTGAACCCTAAATGAATCAGCCAATAATTTTCAGACCCAGATTTAATTTCTCCCATCCTGGTGAGTCCCTTTTAGATTGTGACTCACTGGTTTTAATGATGTGTCCTTTACAAAGTAGCCTAATAGCACAGTCCTATACCTGTCTACTCAAAAGTAAGTCTCGTTGAGTTTAATGGGTAGGGTGGCCATGGGTCCTACTTTACAGAGGACACTCCTCCATTTGAAGGCATCTTCTATTTAAAGGGCTGTTCAGTCCAAGTTCTGTTTAAAGATAAAGACCCCTAAGAGGGGAAATCAGCAGTGGGTCCTGAAGCTTCCCGTCAGCAGACTGAGCGGACGCAGGGGTCCTCTGCTCACACTCTTCCCCACTATGGTGCAGGGATGGGGACTCGGACTCGGGGACTCGACTCGTGAGTCCGACTGAGTCCCCCCTCTGACTCGAGTCCCAATAATTTATGTGGGACTCGAGACTCGACTCGGGACTCGAGCCCAAGGACTCCACCGCTGCTGCCGCCGCCCTCACCTCAACTCCGCCGCCGCCGCCCTCGCCTCAACTCCTCCTCCGCCGCCGCCCTCACCTCCTCCTCCTCTTCCGCCGCCGCCATCGACCTCGTCGCCATCGCCGTCGCCATCACATACAGCATGCCGCGTCACGCCGCCAGCGCAGTCGCTCTGTTTTTGCCGGGAGGAACCACAGCAACCCCGCCAAAAACAGAGCGACGGCGCTGGCGGCGTGACGCGGCGTGCTGTGTGCGACGGCGATTGCGATGGCGGTGGCGGAGGAGGAGAGGGCGGCTGCGGCGGCGGCGGTGGTGGCAGAGGCGAGGGCGGCGGCGAGGTGAGGGCGGCAGCGGTGGCGGCGGAGGTGAGGTGAGGGTGGCGGCAGTGAGGTGAGGGCGGCAGCGGGGCGGTGGCGAGGTGAGGTGTCGAGGCGGCAGCGACTCGAGCGGCGCAGAGAATGCTCCGCGCCGCTCAGAAGAGCAAGTTTGGGCCGCTCCGCCGCGGAGAACTACGAGCCCAGGGAGGGCTCGTAATACATCCCTGCCCCCGGCGGCGGCAGGAGTAGGGACGAGGGAAGGACGGTGAGTGGCAGCGGCAGCGGCGGCAGCGGCCCATGGAGGGAGCAGGAGGGTCTCTGCGGGAGGAAGGGCAGCTCTTCTTCCTCTCGCGGAGACCCTCCCGCTCCCTCCATGGGCCGCCGCTTTGGGAGTGACTCGGGGACTCGGGACTCGACTCGAGTCACCATTTTGGACCTCGGACTCTAGACTCGACTCTAGACTCGGGTCCAAAGACTCGGGACTCGACTCGGGACTCGGGACCAAGGACTCTTCAACATCCCTGCTATGGTGAGATGTATTGTGTTTCTTTTTTTAATTACAGGAATTATTTCTAAATTTCCAGCTTCATGTATCAATTAGCTTATGCAAATTTTATGCATGTCTGTGTCTTCCTTTGCTCTCTTCTTTGGTGATGCATGACCTCTTTTTTTGGCAATGATTCTATCAGTGGGGCGGGGCTTACGGCCAGGTAAGTGGGCATAGCACAGGTAGGCTACCTGGTGCCCTCCAGATGACTACAATTCCCACAAGCCCCAGCCCAGCATGGCTAATGGTCAGGGATCATGGGAGTTGTAGTCCAAAACATCTGGAAGGCACCAGATTGTGTACCCCGTGGATATAGGCTTGCTTGCGGCCTTTGGCCTGGGGAGTAAGCCCCATTTAACTCAATGGTACTTACTTCAAAGTCAACTTGTGTAAGTTTGTGCCTTGAAAGAACCAATGCGCCTTTGTAAGTTTGAACTTACATAACCATCTAGTTGTGTGTGTTTTCCCCAAAGGTGGTTTCACAGTCGATGCCTATTACTTATTGGCTCATTATGTGCAAGGTTTGCTTCTGAACGATATGCCTAATTTCATATTCTGCCTTATGAGGACATCAGGAGGGAGAGAAAGAGAGAGAGAGAAAAAATGGAAAGAAGCAAAGCACACATTGTCTCCTGTGAGCACGCTCCCTCCCTCCCTCCCTCTCTCTCGCTCTCTCTTAATAGCAAAATTTGTGAAGTTTCTAGCAGAGAATGCAACAGGGGATCTTTAATGACAGAGGCTCACTGTTCGGCTTGCTGCTGCAGCTATAAACCAGGAAAACAAGCTTAATAGGATTAAACTGCTCATATCGGGTTCTTATTGTTGGGGCCTATTTGCTGAAGAAACTATTTCCTGACAAATTACATTGCAAAATGTCTTACTTATTTCATAGTATTATAGTTGACAATTTAGAGATATGACTCTAGATGGCTAGGAAGAAGCCACCTCTAATCTCCAGTGTGATTTTTTT
The DNA here is from genome assembly GCA_021292165.1 of Shinisaurus crocodilurus. Lineage (NCBI taxonomy): Eukaryota > Metazoa > Chordata > Lepidosauria > Squamata > Shinisauridae > Shinisaurus > Shinisaurus crocodilurus. Next base: position 28,720,991 of record CM037879.1, on the reverse strand, counting down.
TTTTTTCATTTATAATTTATTTTTACTTTCCCTATTGTTGTGACATGTTAAAAAAATAATTTTATGGAAATACATTTTATCCTCATTGCGCAAATGTAGTAAAAAGCAGCCAATTTTTAGCAAAGGTAGTCATGTCTGTCTGTCTGTCTGTCTGTCTCTCTCTCTCTCTGTGGCATGCATATAACACATTAATATTGGTCTTGCAATGGCCAGCCCTTTAAATAGAGGACACCTTTCAAAAGAGGACTGTTTTCAGATACCCTTTCAAATAGAGGACTGTTCTCCATAAAGTAGGACACATGGCCACCTGAACACTGTCCAATCACTCCTCTTCCATTGTTGTGTTGTTGTTATTATTATTTTGCTTTTTAAAAAGTTTTACAGTGAATTCAGTGTGAAGCCTTCGACTAGGCACCGATTCTCCTCACCCCTGGCCCTTGCTAATTGGTTCTTAGTAGATGCTGAACCTTACCATCCCATCTCCAGTCTTCTCCTGTGTAGCAAACAGAATCTAATTCATCAGTTGTGTTTGCATGTTTAGTTGTGTGGAGGACCGCAGCCGGTCCTTTGCATGAGTTTGGAAGATAAAGGGTTAACCGGCACTGAGAAAATGCCCTTTACGCGGCTTCCATGAGAATTAAACTCAACTCCGGCAAATATTGATGCTGAATCGCATTGAGACAAGAGCCAACTATGTTTATAATGCCTTCCATGGAGAGGAACTAATAGACTACCAGGAATTTCACACTGTCAACAACAGAGTTCATAAAGTTCAGTGGAGCGCAGTACTCCAATACACATACGAGGTAGAAGGCTTGTGAAATACAGAGAAGTAACTTCACAACAAAGAATCTGACTTACTGAGCTAGCGTTGCCGTTCGTGCAGCCGGTCTCTGGGCACCACGCCTGGGGTTGGGGTAGCTTGGTTCTGACCGGAGTCAGGGACCTGATCTGTGCGAGCCTGCACCGTGCTTCCAACAACCCCTTGTTTTCCAGGACGTTCTTTTTCTACCCTCCCTCGCCCCCTTCCCTTCTTTGCTGACAAGTCGGGCTGGTTCCGCCCAGTGGGGCTGTGGTGCCTCTGGGGTACTTGGGGGTACTTTGCAGCTCTTTGAGACTGTGCCCCCCCACCTGGATGTTGTGCACTTCCTTGAGGGTAAATGCAAATGTGCCCTATTGAAGTGGATGCAGATGTAAGTATGTAAAACCGGTCTGCCCAGAACTGTGTCTCCTTCGCCTAGGGTGGGGATTATGCAGAAAGATGGAGAGAGATGGGTGGGCAGCAGAAAGGGAAAAAATGTGTCAGGGTTCAGCATGCAGTTAGGCTTTCTCTTCACAAGTTGTACAAACGTAATATTTATTACATGAGAAAACAAATGAACGGAACCTTAGGTTTCTGGGAGGAGGAAGCACATGTGTTTGGAAAGTGCACAAATATTAGTTCCAGAATATTGAGAGAGAAAAAGAAAGAAAGAAAGAAAGAAAGAGATATGCAGCCTGTTTCTGGGCCTGGACATACAGTACCTGAAGCAGTGCAGGTTGGTGGCAGTGTATCCACTCTGGGCTATACTCTGAACTTCTAGGAATCAGTCCATGGTGCTGAACCTAATTTTTTTGGGCTAGGGTTCAGCACAGTGGATGCTCCTTTAAAGTTCAGACTAAAACCCAGGGTGGATACATCCCCCCACTGACCTTGGAGCCACCAGCCTCCACTGACCTGCAGTCACAGTCTGCTTTCTGTCCGCCAAATACAGGTTGTCTGCATCTAATATTCTGGTTCAATGGGGTGATCGGCCAGCCAGATCCCAGAATTGTTCCTATCAGTTTCCTTGCATAGTTATATTAATTGGGAAAGGCAGAACAATTGCAGGACTTTGAGAGCCTTTTGGGGCAACGCTTCTTGTGCCTTTAATGGATGCAAATGCCTTCTCCAGCCCCTTCCTACCTGTTTTGTCCTGTTGCTATAACTGGGACTCTTCATTCATTGAACAAAACCATGGGCTGCTGTAGTTAACAGGTTCCGGCACATTTTAGATAGTAAATATATGAAAGATTCACTTGAATAACTTCATTTGGGCGTGCTAGATTTTGTTTCTCACACACTTTTGATTCAGTTCCATCATGAGAGCTCCCTGAAGGAGCTAAATGGAGACAGCTGGTTGGCCACTATGCGGGCAGAACATTGGACTAGAATTTAGTGTTCTCCAGCCTTGGGTCCCCAGATGTTTGTGGCCTACAACTCCCAGCATGCCCCAGCCAGCTATGCTGGCTGGGGCATGCTGGGAGTTGTAGGCCAAAAACACCTGGGGGCCCAAGGCTGGAGAACACTGGGCTAGATAGACCCTTGGTCTGATCCAGCATGGCTCTTCTTATGTTCTTAAAAGCCTAATGTCCTTCCTTAGTAGTTGTGTAACAGAGAGCCTCCAAATGAAAGCCCAGTTACTTTACTGTTATCTCCTTCCTCGCTTGTCTAAAGGCTAGGATTGGAATTCCTCCCTGGCAATATGCAATATGATTCCCCACTTTTTATTTTCTTTATCCAGCACTGTTTCATGACTACACCCAAAGCTTTAACTTACTCAAGCGATGGTTCTGTACATCAGCTGACTAGATCATGATGAGAGGCTCCTGTAAGTCAAGCAACCACCTAAATGAGTCACATGTTTCATTAGAGATGAAGAGCTGTACAGAACTCCCATATTCTGATATAGACCAGTAGCGCCATCTAGAGCATCTGTGATGCTGGACCCCTACTGGGAAATATGTATCCTTGGGTTTATTTCTAATCCACTTTCAGTTTAATCCATCATCATCATCATCATCATCATCATCATCATCAATAGATCTGATCCAGTTCTTTTGTAATGAAAGTTTGAAACCAATTAAGAATATAGAACTACCCTCTTAAGTACAATTCTGATTGGCTGCCTTGAACATTTACATCAGAAATGGAACTTACTTCACCATTGGTCCAAAAATCCCATCTCAGGCTTCCACTGGTCTCAAATTCCCATAAATATCTGGAGTAGAGCCATAGTGCTTGGTCTCCTTTGGGACCCACATGCTTTGAAAACAAGGACTCTACTCATGTTTTGAGATATTCCAGCAACTGGATTTGTGTTTTTAAAATTCCTGTCGGTTGGATTAAGTACTGCAGTGTTCTATACTTTTTGGAGGAATCACCGGAGCCTGCTGCTGCCACCTGCTGGACTAATATGTATTGCAATGCTCTCTTTTTTTCCCCCTTTTTCTTTTTGTATTTTTGTATTTCAGCGCTCAATTTTTTTAGATCTTGGCAAAGCAAGTGGCAGACTCCTACTCACTGACTGCATCTGTGCATTAACTACAAGTAAGGCCAAAGGGCACAGACTTTCATTGACACATCTTGATCTTGGGAGGAAGTGGGAAGGTTTAAACTTGGGAATATCTTTGTGGTTTTGTTGACGTTACTATCTTTTATTAAAATGCTATTAGATTTCTTTCCATTGTTTTAGTACAATATAGTAAACACTCCCCCCCCATCTTTCCCTCCTTGTTCCCTCCCCTTTAGGTTTCCCCCTCCCCTCTTCATATTGTCCTGTATTTAAAGAGTAAAGGTTTCATGTATATATGAGAAATCATTACATAAAAATGGGATAAACAAATAATTACAGAAAAATACAAAATAAAATAAAAGGGTTTAGTGTCACGTATGTCTCTTCCCGGTCCTGCACTGAGTTTGTTGCTGCTGCTAAGTTGAATAATGCTGTTGTTTGAGCCATATCTCATTTATTTATTTAAAGTAATTTTATCCCAATCCTCAGCAAAAAAAAAAGGCTTCCTAAGTGGCTTAGAGATAATCAATAAAACAATCTAGAAAGACATGACACATGAGAAAAAAAGGAATGGGGAGGGAAGAGGAAGAAAAATTAAGTGTGTGTGTGTGTGTGTGTGTGTGTGTGTGTGATGGCTACCCAGACATTCAGATTGTGGTAGGGACTTGAGCCAGAACTGAGTATAAAAGAAGGAAACTACCTCCCAAGCACTAAAACTGGCCCTGGGTTGCAACTCAAGGGTTACAACTACTTAACTGAATCATAACCACATTAGTCTTGCATTCCTCAAATTGGGCTTGAGGCCATGAAAACCTCTGGCACAATATATTTGTCAGTCTTCAAGGTGTCACAGGACCCTTTTTTTTTGGTTGTTGTTCTTCTCGCAAACTATTCATTATGTTCTAAGTGTGACTTCATGCATTTACTGTCTGGCTTTCTTCTTCCTCTTCTTCTCTGCATTGTGCTGCCCAAAATATAAGTGCTTTTCATCAATGTGTTTTCATCAGCTCATATCCAAGTAACCTGGCAGCAAAAAAAAAAACAAAAAAAAGAAACCTGTGCGGCTGCCTTTGAGTGCTACTGGAAACTGGAAGAAGGCAAAAGAAGTTCAAAAGTGACTGTGTGAAGAGATCCCCTACCTTCAATTTGCAAGGGCCTAGCGGCTACTTGTGTGTAGTATATTTATCATGATTTTAATAATAATAATAATAATAATAATAATAATAATAATAATTATTATTATTATTATTTATATCCCACCTTAATACAGGCTTGTGGCTTATGCTGGCTCAGCTTGTCTGAGTGTGGAAAGCTAAGCAGGGTCAGGCCTGGCTATTACTTGGATGGGAGACCCCTCCTCTAGTTTCCTGCATTAAACAGGGGGTTGGACTCGATAGCCTTGTTGGCTCCTTCCAACTCTGTGATCTATGAAATCTATGAAATCTATTTTCCTGCAAGGAGCCCAAGGTGGCTTACATAATCCTCTTCTCCATTTTATCCTCACAACAATCCTGTGAGGTAGGTTAGACTGAGAGTCCGTGACTGGCCCAAAGTCCCCCAGTGAGCTTCATGGCTGAGTGAGGACTAGAACCCGGATCTCCCGAGCCCCAGTCCAGCACTCTCACCACTATGCCACGCTGGCTTTTAACACATTACCTGTTGCATGGATTTTTAAAAAATGGATAAATTAAATATATTCCTGCTCTAGATGAAAAGTTCCCTTCAAGAGTTTTTCTTTGAAGAATGGTTTCTGTGTAGACATTAATATTTATATTATTGCAACATGCCATTTCTAATCCCCAGGCGCTTGGCAGACAGGTTCTAATTCTTGGTCCATCCCCTCCCTCATGCTGAAATACCATACAATTTTAAAAGGACTATCTTACTTCCTGGGAGGCTATACAAAGGCAACAGGCAGTCTGCCCACTGTATTAATAGAACATATCCTGGATTAAGCCCAATGTGGAGTCACTGCTAAATACTGATGCAAAGCAAGGATGGCAATATCCCTTTAAGAGTACTCATATGCCAGGTTCTCACTGCTCACAGAGACTGCTTTTTTTCTCCTAGCTCTTTTCTAGCAGCTCAGAAGGTATAAGAAACCTGCTGGCTGTTGCTTTCCAATAAGTATGGTTGGCCACAGCATCACATGTTTCTGATTCTGTTCTCCCTCACCAGTTGGATGGGCTTTACTGCGTTAGCTTGCAGGCACAGAGCCAATGAGAAACTGCAATGGTGCCACTCTGCCTTGTCTGCTGCCCTCACTAAGCCTCCTGGCAATCTTATCTTTGGCTTTTCATCAGTCACCTTGAAAACACATGTGATTGTTCTCAACTGAAATGAAGATTGACTATTATTTTAATAAGTGCATTGCCCTCACTCTGAACTGGCTTTGCCTTATCATCTCACAGTCAAATTTGACCAGTTTTATTGCATTGTGGCAACATCACAATCACTATGCAATCCCTGATTGGCCTGGATCACATTTCCAGGGAGAAGCAGTTGTTTAAAAATGGGACCAAAGCAGCTCCTGATTGAGCAGCAAACTGCCCATTAACAGATGTAGGGAAATGAAGTAGTTTTGAAGAACTGTTTGACACCCCCCCCCCCCCAAATACCACACCATTACATTTGTGCTGAAAATATCAATGCACAAACATTGAATGCAGCACCACACTAACTGGGACATAAATGTTTTTTTAAAAAAATCTATGTTGGGAATATGATTTGGAATAAAGGGGCTCTTTTCAGTGATGAAATGAGAGGCAGCTTTAAACTAGTAGCTCACTAAGTCTTTTTAGCCTAGACTTAAGGGATGGAGTTTTTCACTTTGTTGCATCTCAGCTGTTTTCTTTCTGTGCATTATTGTAATGTACCTGTCTAAAGTCATTGTGGTCACAGAAACCCTGAAAATATCGTCTGGAAGATGGCACGAAGTGGGACATCCATTTTGCCTCTGTGTCTTGAGGCTCTATATTTCACGGAGTGCTTTTGTTTTGACACGCTGTGTCACTTGTAAATGATGCTATAAAAGGGAGTATAAAACTGCAGGAGAAAACATTTTTATTGTCAAGCAAAATGTAGCCATCATCATGTTTTCCTCTAGATACAAACTGCATGTACAGGATTTGTTCACAAATACACCTTTGGTGGCGGGGCGGAGGGCGGTGGAGAATAATGGCTGATTGATCGTAGTACAAATTTTAGCATGCATTTATGTGTTGGGAGTTGGTCTCCCCCCAAACAACCAGCTCTGCTTGCATTGGATTGGCTCATAAATGAACCAGTCAATTCTGCCCCAAATTGGGAAATTGTTCAGCTAATTTCTGAGCCAATGAAATGTGGACTTCTGTCCCTCACACCCACACTGACCCCTCCCCCAAACCACCTCCCTCCTGTATAGCCTCCAACCCGCCCCCTTTCATTCCATTTAAATCCACCCACTGGCGATATGTAGCCATGGGAAAAGGAAGGGAGGGAGGTAAAGAGGCTGAACTTTCCAGTTTTGGAGATTTCACAGGTCTGTTGAGAAACTCTCTCTCTCTCTCTCTCTCTCTCTCTTTTTTAAAGGAAGGCTGAATCCCAGAATGCAGAAGAATGAGTGTGAGATGTTGGGGTTGGATTGAAAAAATGGTCTGTGTGCTAGCAAGCTAAATGAAGCCCTGGCTGTCCACACACAGCAGCAGAGTACTTTCCCCACGCAGCAGTCAGCTTCAGCCTTCCCTGCAGCATTCCATCCAGGACCCAGGAATCACACTGTAGCCAAAACAGTTCTATTCTAACTGTTTTATTAACTTATCACAAAGTATCACTACAGGTTACTTTACATTCCATATACAGAGTCCATTGCGCATGTGCAAAGTACAAAGCCTTGAAGGTACATCCAGCTCCGCAAAATGCAAGTGCAAGCAAGTGCAACTCAGAATCATACAAGCATGATACATGTGGCCAAAGCCTGGCCACTACACGTCATTGGCTTGTTTACATCACATGACCTCTCTGTCCCACGTTTAGCTTTCCCATGCCTAGCAAGGCCGCAGACAAGAATAGCTCCGTAAACACAGACAGCCATGTTTTGCCCTGTCTGGGAAAGTTCCCAGATAAGCAGCAACCCACTCCCCCGCCGGCTGCAAAACATATCAGAACATAAACATTACAGCAAGCCTGTTTTGCTTCATACACTAACATGAGAAGGAGAAGGACCGCAGGAGAGTGAGATCGAATGGTCGAGTGAGATGAGGGTGAGTGACAGGTGGGGAGTGCCAGTTTAAATAGGACAGTTCGAGGTGTCAGTCGAGGGACAAAAAAGGCTGGTAGTCAAGATATTTATTCATTCAATTTATAACCTGCTTTTCTGCCAAAAAAAAAAAGAATGGCACTCAAGATAGCTGGGGAAAAGGGTAGTCAGACTGACAGATCGATTTAAGGTATTTTATACGCCAATATTCCTCTCCCCAAAAAGGAGTTACTCAAAGCAGCTTACAAAATATAAAAAGCAAAAAGACAGTAAGTAATCGTTAAAAGACAATTAGAACCATTTAAAAGCTAAAAGCAGCACCAAAGAAAAAAAAGCACATAGAGCCGAAACTAAAAATCCATAAATAAAATTAAGCAACTATAGAGACAAAAGCTTGTTTAAAGAGACATGCCTTCAGTTGCCACTGGAACATGGATGAAGAGGAAGATGATCATCTAACCTCTTGTCCAACACTTCGGGATGGGGAAGGCTGACTTAAACTCTACCCTGACACTCAATATTCTATCCACAGGACTGCAGCAAGTCTTTTTTTGCAGAGAGAGCTTTCCAAAATCCAGACATATGCAAAGAGTCTTGTAATAGAGATTTCTGTTCAACACACTTACAAGCAGTGCAACTCTGTTATTGATTTCTGTCCTCTAGGAAGCACAATAACCAGCTTTATACACAGGCCCATTATTGCAGGGGTGGGCAACTTGTTACCCTCCAGATCTTTTGGCCTACAACTTCCATCAGCCCTAGCCAGCATAGCCAATGGTGAAGGATCATGGGAGTCATAGGACAAAAATCTGGGGGGGCACACTGCTGTCCAGCCCTGCATTATTGAAAGATGGTGGCCAGTTTCCATGGAAGAGGAAACACTGTATTTTCAATGTTTGGTCTCAGATAGATCTGAGAAATTATCCATATAACGGTGGGCTGTATAGTTATCTAATATTCTTAGGTATCTCACTCCTTGGTTTCTGTGGAACTGAACGTTCTAGAGAGGTCCTTAATTTTCTCCTACTTCTTTAAACTTAATGCCTAAGGCAACTTGCTATCATATATATTCTGGTCTTCAGAAATTAGAATAGCGGACAAAACCCATGAAATCTGCCGTGCATAGGGTGAAGAGGCCAAACCAACTTTCTTTACTCCTTCTTTGCTCACTTGCTTTTGGCAAAAAAACCCATAGCTCTCTGATGATGGAAGACCTAGTCCAGTAGCTGCCTGTCCTGGGAGGAGGAGAGAGACAGTCAAAAAATGTGTAATGTGTTGTCATTGCACCTTGTATCATCTTGGCAGTTTCTCTTGCTGCCTCAGCTCAGCAACCAACAGCTTGGTTAGGGCTAAATGGTCCTTTAGATACCAGAAGAATGGTAGGCCAACTGGTGACCATCCATGACACAAGCTTGGACCACAGGCTACCAAGTTACCCATCACAATGTTCTTCTATTAAGGGTTGAGTGGGGATGGCAGGGAACACAACATTAATTGGTTCAAGCTACAGCAGCTTAATTTTATCAATTTCCAGTATGGGATGGGGGGAATAAGAGCAGCTGGAGAAGGGCTAGGAAAACATCCTTCAAAAATAGGGATGTATGAAAAATGGGGATGCAGCGAATATTCTAAATGAAATATTAATATTAATAATTTTATTAATTAATAAAATTAATTAATAAAAATGAAATAATAAATATTCTAAAGAAATAAATATTCTTCATTTCTAAAACTGAAACTCCTATATTTTGCAGTTGTAGATGAGTGTCACACAAAAAGCTGCAAGTTTCAAATTACAGTAGGTATTTCATGATCCATGGAAAAAAAGAAAAGAAAATGCAGCAACTTGTTGTAAAACACCTGGGTCTTACACTCTTGATGACTCCATTGCCTATGGGAAAGTTTCCCTGGAATTACAAATAGACATTCCAGTTCGCATATTAATTCACATTGAACTGAAAGCAGGGGTAGTTTTGCAAAAAGAAAAGAAAAGAAAAGAAAAAAGCTTGATCAAAAGTGATTTTAAGTTTGATTTTCTCTTAGATCAGTACATACCTAAATCTGATGGGCAGGGGTCCTCAAATTATTCCAGGATCAGATTATTTCTACTAGCTAGCAGAAATACAGCAAAATGCCTCTAAACTCATACAGAATACCTTTTCCTTTCCAACCAGCAAGTGGCAGCCTGCCCATATGACAGAATCAAGGAGTAGAGCTACTAGCACAGAGGACTTTATTCCCCGTACACCTGAGTCCCCTGAAAATTAAACATTGCTCTCAGTTCCCTGGCCAACCCCAGCATAGTCCAGCAAGCATCTGTTTTCAAAATAAGGGTTAAAAATGCTAGGAGACACTGTCTCTCCCTCTCTCCTGAAGAAATCCATTCCAGATATTTCTTTCTTCCCTGCAGCAACTCCTCTCTGACTTCTTTAATCCAGTTAGTCAATCAAATTTACAAAACAAACCTTTCTATTGGTTTTTTCCTTTTTTAAATCTACTGGTAATTGGAATGAAGTGGCAGGAGCTTGTTGACTGTGAAGTATCTGGAAAGATTATCTTCTCAGGGTGAGGTGCGGAGGCTGTGAAGATTCTTTAGCTGCTGTATTCTAGGAGGAGGATGGTGGCTGTGGAAATGAAGAGACTATTTGTGGGAAGCAATTTTGCATATGGGGAGGAAGAAAAACTAAAACACAACACTGAGAAGCACCAGCGATCCTGCTTCCTCAGCCCTCCAGTCGGATCTGCAGTATTCCCAGAAAGAGAAGGGAGGTGGAAAGAGGAGAGACCCTTGCCGACATCATTCTGTACCAGAGAACAGGTCCTCTCCCCAAAAGCGATGCCGGGTTTTTCTGGCAACCTGGTTTACCTACTGTAATGATGCCTCCTGCCACACACCACTGAGCATCCTTGCTCATCAAGATCAAAGACTCTCTTGCCCCTGGCCTGTTGGTGGGTGGGTTTGCTGAGGGCTGAGCATGGTGGCAGTGTGGTTTGAACACACATACGCTGCTCTGAGAACAAATACTGTAGTGTAGAATGCATCAAGTGTGTTTTGAAACCACTTCTACCACTTTTTACAATGCCTGTCTGTCTTCGTCCTGAGCTACGGACCAAACTAAACGTTTGTTCAATAACGTACAGGAGAGTCCAATCACATATTGGAATCAGTGAAGACTCCCCCCACTTTATTAACCCCCCCCCCCCGTGCCATGGAGGGTGGGATGTTGTAGAATTTCAAGGTGAAAATGGGAGGGGGGGGAAGCTTCAATCCCACCTCCCAGACCACCATGGTCCCAATCCGAATCAGGGCCCTGCACGCTTGCACTAAAGTAAATAATCCGATTACGCATAGCTCTGCTATGCATGATAGGACAAATGTGTAGTTTGGCCCCAAAGAGTCATTCCAAAGGAAAAAAAGGTTTGCGATGGGATATCAAAGGGCAGAAGAGCAGGCAGGTGGGTGTAGATGCTTGGCAACTGAGAGGGGAGCAATTGGTAGAGAAGCTGGCAGAGAAGGAACAGGCAGAGATGCCTGCAGCAAGTTAAAGAGACACTGAGACAGGGCTAGAGTGTGGCAAAGACCCTGATCTGGAAGCATTTATGGGCAGGCTAGGGTTTGGAAGGATCAATCAAATGAGCCACCTGGTTGGATGATGTTATGCTGGGACTCTGTAGTGGCCATAGTGGGGACCATCACATAATCTAAGTGGATCTTAGCTTGAGCTCCAGCTGATGCTAACACTGAGCTTGAACCTGTAAATCAGCTCTAAGGCTCTGGACATCATCCCATGATATATGGGATATAAGAATAAGAATATTCTATGACTCACATAAGAGAGCCAGTGCAATCTCATGGTGAGAGTGCTGGACTGGGATTGGGGAGACCTGGGCTCTAGTCCCCACTTAGCCATGAAGTGCACTGGGTGACTTTGGGCCTGTCCATGACTCTCAGAGCCTAACCTACCTCACAGGGCTGTTGTGAGGATAAAATGGAGAGGAGGAGGAGGAGGAGGAGGAGGAGGAGGAGGATCATGTATGCTGCCTTGGGTTCCTTGGAGGACAAGGTAGGATAAAAATGTAACAAATAAAAATAAATAAGTAAAACCTAACTGCTTTCACTTGTGTATGTTTGTTTGTGCGTTTAGCCTTGTATGTACCTAAGGAAGTCTATAAGACTTTACCAGCCAGGTCCCCCGCGACCCGTCTCAAATTGCCAGCTCTTGAGGCATGATGGCACCCTCCAGATCCTTTGGCTAAGTGGAAGGCGGATGCCATCATGATGTTCACATTTCAGAAAGACTATGTCCAGAGAAGGGGGGACGGGTGGGCCACAAACAGGGAGTATATCAAATGGAGCAGCCTATAAAGCACAGCGAGGGAAAAGATTTCTAGGCTATTGTTACAGGAAATCATTGAAGCCACCAGCCAACTTAAATAGCTAAAATAATAAAAAGCAAACAGAGTGTTGGGTTATAGGAAATAAAACAGAAATGTGGTCGACACACATCTAGTGGAAAATAGGGGCGCTTCATGGATACAGGGCATGGAGCCAACCTTATTTAAATTTATAGAAGAAGATAATAAAAGTATAGTGCAGGTAGTGCAGCTGGAATAGACGGGACGGCTGTCTAGCCAAGGCCAATAAAGGAGGAGTCAAGCGGGAGGGATTTGCATAAGAGCTCTTCAGGATAGAGGAAAGCGGCAGAAATCAAAGAGAGGGACGAAGTTTCACCCTCTTTAATAATAATTGTACATATAAATGTAATAATACATAAAAACATGAATAAAATAAATATTTCATACCAAATGTTCTATGCCTTGTGCCTGGAGATGGGAGAGCTCAAGCCTTGCTTCTTCCCTGCCAGACATAGGGACATCAGAGAAATGCACAATGAATTCAAATGAGTCCGGATTTCTCTGAGACCCTAGGGATGGGCAAGGATTTCGTTCTCTCTGTGTGTGGAAATCCGGAGGACTGGCCGGGATCCACCCCCTGAACTCAGTCTCGCTTACCTCTTCCCCGGCTCGAGTCACATTCTCCTGAGTCGAGCTGGGGAAGCGACTTCCAGGTTCCTGGCGGACCACTGTTTATGTAGAAGAGGCCTTAGGATACACCCAAAGTGGCTGCAATATGCATAATTTGTGCAACTTGCAGCTGCTTTTGACATATCTTAAGGCATTTTCTACGTAAACAGTGGCCCGCCGGGAACCCAGAAGTCTGACAAGCAGAGTGGTGTGCACCCGCTTTTGGTCCGGCTTGGTGGGCGCAACAGCGGCGGTGTCCACCAAGCCAGAGGCGGGGCAGGTCCTGGGGGATTGCCCACCCCTACTCTGAGTCTGCCCTACAGATTCCACAGTGGACCTGCATTCCCAGGTTGCGCGGAGTCCGTGGGGCTTGCAGACCTGATTTTTTTTTCTATCTTGCATATTTTTGTGCAAATTAGGTGCAGAAAAATACGCAAAATAAACAGCACCGATCAAAAATGTGCAACCCCCCCTAGAGTAAAGCGTGAAAATACACATAGGGGGGGGGGGATTTGCACATTTTCGGCCGATTTGCACATTTTCAGGATTGTGAGTTTGCGCAAATGTATTTGCGCACATTCTGAGTCTGAAAATTGGCGGACAGCGGAGCAAAAGTCACCCCAAAATCCAAAAATTGCTGGTGGAGAAGCTTTCTCTCCCTTTGCACATCACAGGCCATGTGAACAGTGTAGATCAGGGAACATGTGGCCCTCCAGATGTTGTTGGTCTGCAATTCCCATTGGTCCTAGCCAGCATAGCCAATGATGAAAGATGATGTGACTTGCAGTCCAACAACATCTGGAGGGCCACGTGTTCCCCATCCCTGGTCTACATGCTGGCTGGCGCCATTGAGATATTGGCCTTTTGTGATGGTTCTTACCGCTATCTCCTAATTTTTCTACTTTAAAGCTATTCAAAGTGCCTGGGCAATGAGAGAGACCAGGTTAATACATCTTATTTGAATTAAAATTATTTAACTAGTGACACTTTCGATTAAGGAGAAAGGCTGCAGAGACTTGGAAATTAAGCATCTCCATCGACAAAACTAGGTTAAACTAAAGTTGAAGAGGTTCTGATCCTACATTGTTTCATTAATGAATCTCATCATTATTTTCAAGCCAGCAGTTTTAATTAGAGATGTGCCCAGCATGGAATACCCGCTTTTAGTCATGCAGGTAATTGTGTATTCTAGCACATTTTCTTGCACTTTTTCAGAGAGTGAACACTGCAGTCAGAAAAAGCAATCTATAACTGAATGGTAAAAATGCACGGAAGGTAGGATTTCCCTATCCCCTTAGCAGCAGGCTACAGTTTATGAAACGTAATGTGAAGTAAAGAGGAAATGGTGTCTTTGAGCATGTGCAGAGTTACTTTGTTCCACTACCATAGAGTCACTACAACCTTCACTGCCACTGAGTCATTAAAACAAATGCAGACTCTCCTCAGTCCATCCTCCCCACCCCCTTCTTAATAAATGGGATTAATCTTCTCGATCAGGAGTGAATGCTAGACAGGTTTGAGCCACAGGTCTTTCATATTTGAAATTAAGCTCACTGCACTTTTAATAGCTATCGCACAAAAGCAACAGGGGCAGCATTTTTCTAATATGAAGGTGCAGGTATTGGGGAAGCTTTACCTGTTCTATTTTTGCCTTTTATGAAGCTAATACAGTCACAGAACCCCTTAACAGAGGGACCAGCCCATTCACTGAGGTCATCATCAGAGGCCCTCCTAGTTGTGCCATGTTTCGCAGAGATGCATCTTACAGTGACTGGAAGAAGGGCCTTCTCTGTGGTGGCCCATTGTGGAATGATCTCCTTTTAGCGATCTGATGGTTGCCTATGGTGCAGGTGTTCCACCAGTTAGTAGAAATGTATCCATTCACGTGGGCATACCTGGACACTGATTTTTTAGTACCAGCCTGTTGAATTACTGAATTTTGGAGATTTAATATATGTTTTATTGTGGCTTTATTGTATTGGTTTTATTTTGTAAACCATCCTGTTATCTTTCATGATGAAAGGTGCTCTATAAATAATTTTAATAATTAAATAATGAATAAATATTAGAGTGGGTAGAAGTGTGATCCAGGTATGTTTGTATGGGAAGGGGTGGCCCATCTCATATATAGTGTGTATATATATATATATGTTGCTTATGAGAAGATTTGGAAAAAGCACATATCCTTGAGGAATAATAATAACAACAACGACAACAACAACAACAATAATAATACCGTATTTTTCCGTGTACAAGACGATACTTTTTCCTTAAATTGATAGTTGAAAAATTGAGGGTCGTCTTATACACGGAAGTACGGTAAATCTGAGGAACCTTTGAGAGAGGAGTGAAATGGGCCCCCAACCTACCGTAACCTCCGCTCTGCCTCCCCAGACTGCCTCGCTCACCTCCAATCCCCGCCGGATTGCTCGGCCTCGCAGGGTGGCAGCGGCAGCAACAGGAGGCGCAGCGGCAGCAGGCAGAAAGCGGAGAGAGCAAGAGAGCAGCGGTGGCGGCAGCGGGCGAGCTTGACCCAGACAGGCTGAAGACGCCCTGTCCACCCGGCCGCCGCGGGAGAGCAGGCGTGCATGCACGAGTGGCGGGGAGCGCTGCTGCAGCGCCCGCCTGCCCGGAGCCCTGCAGGGCGAGCGGCAGTCCTGTGCCAGCGTCTCCTGCAGGGGAAGGGGAGGAGGGGCAGCTGAGCCGGTGGCGGGGCGCAAGCCGCCTGCCCGCCCGGAGCCCTACAGGGCGGGCGGCAGTCCTGTGCGGTGTGGACCGCCGCGGAGGCTGCGCGCGTGCTCGGGGGGCATCGAGGGCTGCTGCGCAGGCCGCCCGCGGGAGCCTAGGCCTCGCCCGCCCACCCACACCGCCTCTCACTGCCAGCTCCTGCTTGCGCTTGACCAGCTCGGGGCGCGGGGAGAAGCCAGCAAGGAGCCCGCGAGGGGAGCAGCCGCCACCCGGCCCAGTCCTGCCACGCGCTGCGGCCCAGGCACCGGCAGCTGTGCCGATCCAGCCCAACAGGCTGGCCCGACCCCGAGCAGCCCTCTGGGAAGCCGAACATGGGCTGAATTGCCCATTCACAAACACCCCACCCAAAATATTGATTTCTGAATTTTGGGTTAGAAAAGTGGGGGTCGTCTTATACATGGGGTTGTCTTATACAAGGAAAAATATGGTAATAATAAGATATTCTGTCTGCAGGAAGACTAATTAAAGTATTTAGTTTCCAAGACAACTTCATCACTTGACTATTGACACCTTTTTGTCAGGAGTTGCCTCAGGGTAGGCAGCTGAAATTCACTAAGCCAGTGATAGAGGCAAGTCATTTATATATATATTTATAAATAAGTCATATATATATATATATATATATATATATATGACTTATTTATAAATGACTTATTTATATATATATTTATATATATTTATAAATGACTTATTTATATATATATATAAATGATATATATATATATATATATATATATATAATATATATATATATATATATATATATATATGACTTGCCTCTATCACTGGACTTAGTGAATTTCAGCTGCCTACCCTGAGGCAACTCCTGACAAAAAGGTGTCAATAGCCAAGTGATGAAGTTGTCTTGGAAACTAAATACTTTAATTACTCTTCCTGCAGACAGACAGCCTCTAAGTTGGGAGAGTCAAATACTGCAAAAGCAAATGAAGGAGACTTGAGCCCCACTTTCTCCAAATTTTCTGAATGTCTGTCTCTGAAACAAAATAATGTCTCTACAAATTAACAAAGAAAATGTTCAGATCAGCCCTGCTACTGATACCTCTTGTAACAGGATATGAACGCAAGAATATAATGTTCCTGCTGGATTAGACCAAGGGTCCATTTTGTCCAGCATCTTGTAGCATTCTGGCTAATGTCCATCAATAAACCCATCCTCCATAACTTTACCTAATCTCATTTTAAACATATCAAATCTTTTGCCATCAGAGCAAGATATAGCAAGGGGAGTTCCATAAATCAATTATGTGTTGCATGAAGAACTACTTTCTTTTCTTTGTCCTGAATCTACTGCAAGTCAATTTCATCAGATGACCCCCAACTTCTAGTATTATGGAAGAGGGAGAAAAAGTTCTCTTTCTCTCTTGCTACACACTTTCTCTCCTTGGTTAGCTTTCCCCACAAGCTATAGACCCCCAAACTCCCTAGGTTGCCCTCAATATGGAAGATGTTCCAATCCCTTGGAATTTTTGATTGCCCCCCCTTTTTTGCATCGTTTCCACCTCTACGCTATCCTTCTTGAGGTGGGGAACCCAGAACTGTACATAATTTCCCAGATGCTTCTGCCCCATGAAAGCATAATTGACATTTTTAGAGTGGCACTGGAGTTATCTGACCTTCTGTCTATGGTACACATTGCGGCATAGCAGAGATAACTCTAGGACAGTCTTACCAGGAAGGAGAGCCTATTAGGGGGCTAGCTGGCTCCTGAATCAAAGTCATGTCAGCTAGAAAATGGGTGTGATCTTACTTCCTCCCTGGAAGCAGCAGCTTGGGAGTGCAGGAGGAGCATAAGTTCTATAATAGGGTTTTAGGCCTGTTTTAGCAGTGGACCAAACAGATAACAGGGAAAGCCCAGAGGTAAGCAGGTGTTCTCTAAACAGAAATGCAGATTTGTTTGTTGGGTTAGTTTTGGTTTAGCTGCTGTTGCTTTTATCAAGTTCTTATGATGAGTAAGTACATAGTTTTGCTCCTCAGGATATTTGAGAAACCACACAATTTGACTTTGCAATTTTGGGCTGATTTTGAGTCCAGTACAGCTTCCAGATACCCACCACAAGTGCACTCTGTTGGTCTGAACTGAGGGGGTGATATTGTTGGAATATGTGACGAGAAGATGTAAACTGTGCAGGGAGGATTTTTCCTAGATGATTGCCCATTAAAGGGTTAAAGCAGACGTGAATAGTCTAGTTGAAGGGCAGGGGGCAGGGTTCAGTGGACTAAACCACTTTATTGAATCAGGGGAGGGAATGCTGGATGTCACTTAGTAACAGGTTTGAATTCCATTCTAACACTCCTTTGACAGATATACTAGTCTAGTGTTAACTGACTAAACTGATGCTTGCTAGGGTTTAGCAATGAAGGGATTGACCTGTGTCTGTTTTCCTTACCTCACAGACTGAGTAATGTTTAAGAAACTGCACTACTGTAACCATCAAGCTTTAGTACCTGAGTAATCTTATGTTACAGCTTTTTATCTTTAAAAATATATATATCTCCTTTTAAAACATGTCCTGTGTGTGCATGTGTTTGTCTGAAAGAACTCAGCGGTTGCTTTTGCACTCTGCCATCAGATATGGCTCCGATCCACTCCAGGTTTCAGCCTGCACTTTAAAGAAGCTATCCATGGTGCTGAACCCCAATCCCAGAATAGGTGCAGCACCATGGATAGCTCCTTCAAAGTGCAGGCCGATACGCAGAGTGGATACTGACACTGGAGCCACCAGCCGCTGCTGTATATGGCATGAATGTATGGGCGGATGGACATTTTGAGGAGAATTGGGGGGGGGTGGCATATCAGCTCCAGTGCATAGCAAACCAGCCTTATGCTCAACTATTGCATTTCAGCTATTAGAATGACAGCACTCCCAATAAAAACAAACAAACAATAGACAGTTAAAAACAGGGCCGGGTTTCTTGCTAAATTATTTGTGCTCATATAAATGGACAACAATAGGAGGGACTGAATTCAAGGCTGTTTCCCCCACCTTTTTAAAATAAATAAATAAATATAAAAGTAGCTCTAAGGACAGAAACATAATTGGCTATAAAATGTACAGATGCTTTATGCAGAGTACAATATCATTTTCCCCCCCCCCCCTTGCTGCAAAGGACACTTTTGCAATAAAGAAGGGAACAGTCTCTGGCAAGTTGCGGAAGGTTTATGAATGATAGATAAAGTGCTGGCACTTCTCTTCCTTAAGCGGTTTCGTAGGCCTGGGGCTCAAAACAATATTCCGATGCTTTATTTAACTCCTGCTCAAGCCTGAACGCTGCAAACGGAGGGTCCACAACTTGCAATATTGCACCGCAAATGTTCTCAGGATTTCCTGGAGGCATCTCGAGTAAATTGCTTGTCTGTGTTAGGATACAGAAAACTAATTTAAAAATGAAACTAACAACAATCACACACAAAAAAATCTTCATAAATGTAAGCGGCACTGGCAGAGAGGTGTTTACTCACAAAAGTCAGACCTTTCAAGGTTGTTCAATTCAAGTCGACTGAGTTTTACATCCACTACTTAGGGATGGGCAGATCTGTCAAGTCCATTTCCGCAGAGGTCCTCTTTTTTCTAACGTTACATCAATTCCATGCTGGTTCTGTCTCAGTTTTTTAAAAAAAATAAAACAGGAAAAAATCTGTACATATTTTGTGCGTGCATTTTTCAAATGGGTTCGTTAATGGGCACATCCCCCGATTGACTAGAGCATGCTTGTGTGCATTTTAGAAATGTACGCAGCTGTTGCGTATTTTTCATATGTGCACATGTTCTCAAACATATATTTTTTTTCTTACGTGGATCACATTGCAATCTCAGAAATGTATGGATTTCTGGGTAGTATCCTATTGTGCCCGTGTGCTCCCAGGACCTACTGCTTGTGCAATGGGGCCTTGGCGCTTCTAAAAATAACCCAAAAATGAGCAGAAATGCCCATTTCTGCAATGGGTCAGGTCAGCAGAGCTCGCAGATGGGACCTGATCCAGAAATGAGGGCTTCCACTTGTTTCTGGGGTTATTTTTAGAAGCACAAAAGTTCCAGTGAGGGTGGGTCCTGCGAGTGCAATCGAGGTGGAGAAGCCCCATTGTTGGATGCTGCCAAGCAACTGCAAATTTTGTATGTTTCCGCATTCAGTTCTGGGAGGTGTAGATCGGATAATTCCTGAGCCCTGCAATAATAAAGTCCCAGGTTCAAACTTCAGGGTTTGTTGTCATCCTGCAAGGCCTTTCCTATGCTTTGCAGCCATATCTGCTACTTTTTTATTTTTTAGATTGAGGAAAGTGTGGTATTATTTTGAAATGGTGCTATGAGAAGCTCATGTATTTTTGCAATTCCGCTATAATGCAGCACCACCTTGTGGTTGTGTAATGGAACATATAGAAAGGCAGAGAAACAACCAAGGGCGGGGGACATGTGTAAAGGAGCTTATCTTAATCCTGCAAAGAATCCAGAAGCAGAAGCCTCGGTAAAGTGATGGGTTAAAAGCCTCCTGTAAAGAAGCCCTGACTCTCTACAGCACAACATCTAATGTTTCCAACAAGATGGTATTCTCTGCAGTGATGGGAGGACTCCTTATCAGTCTGATTCTGAATTGGCTCCATCAATGTTTACATGCAGGGCCGGATTAAGATAGGGGCTATTGGAGCTGCAGCTCCAGGCCCCTACCCCAAAATAGGCCCACAATCAGGACCGGTGCAGGGCAGTTTGGCGCCCTAGGCGAAATAATATTTAGCGGCCCCCCCTCTCCAAAGCAGCCCTGCTCTGCAAAAAAAAACAACCCCTGCGCCGCCACCACCAACCTACCTTCCCCCCGCCCTGGCTGCTGCTGCTGCTGCCGCCGCTGTCGCCACCGAGGAGGAGGAGGAAGTGACGCGACGGGACCCCTGCGCTGTTTTTTGCTGGGGAAACCATGGCAACAGGGCTGTTTAAGCCCTGTTGCCCTGGTTCCTCCTGTCAAAACAACGCGGGCGGGGCTCCGGAAGCGACATGATGCGGAGAAAGTAGGTGGCGGGGGGGGTCGGGGGGTGGTGGTGATGGCGGCGGCGGCGGGAGGCACAGCGGCAGCGAGCGGGAGGGCGGGGGGAGTCGCAGCGGCGAGCGGGACGGGAGGGTGCGGTGGCGGCGGCGGCGGGAGGGAGGGTGGGGAGGCGGAGGCCTGGCGGGGTGGCGCAGCGGCAGCGAAGAGGAGTGCAGCGTTTCTGTGCCCTCTTCAGCCGCGCGCCCTCCTCAGCACCAGGCCCAAAATGCTCTTAATCCGGCCCTGTTTACATGTATCACCAGAGAACTCTTGGGCAAAAAAAGCTTGGGGAAAGATCATTCAATTTGTAATACTCCCAAATGTTAGGAACTGGGCAAATTTGGATCCCAGACTAGTTAATTATGGATCGTGGTGACATCCTTAGCTATCTGAAACATTTTAGGCTGATCCATTGAGAAAAATAAAAAGGAAAGTAGGAAGAGGACAGAAAGATATCAAGAAGAGGTAGGAAAGTAAGGAAAGGCAGTGTATGGACTGTGAAGCCATGGTTAAAGAGAAAGTGAGCAGAAGGAGGCACAGCCCAGCAGTTTCTCCCCTCCACCCTGAAATGGATATATATATATATATATATATATATATATATAAACACTAGTGATAAATAATAGAAGAACACTGAAAGGGAAAGTTAGACTCTAATGAGAGGTATAATTAGAAAAGAAAATGTACTAGACAGATGAAAGTGAGCTTATCTTCAAGAGAACAGCCAATTATTTAAAAAAGTATTCAGTGTTATAGAAAACTGGGATATATATATTTTTTAAAAAATCTTGCTATGTGAGAACGTCATATCAATTGACCTTAATGACACATGGATTTCAAGCAGCTTACTTTAACTAAAGTAGCAAACCTCTTGTTTCAATGATTGCTCCATATATGTCCTGAGTCATAATATCCGATGCTCCAATTCCAGGGTGCACCTAGGACAGTGAGATGATAGCTTTAGTTTAGGAATGTATGGGGATTTTGCTTTGATTCATTTTCAACTTGAATCTGCCCCATTCGCAACCCCAAACTCAAATGCAGATGGGAGCACAATTATCCAAAAAAAAAGTTTGCACATTCCCTGAGCTTGCAATTATTATTATTTATTAATTATACTTATATCACACCTTTTTTCCTGCAAGGAACCCAAGGCAGCTTACACAATCCTCCTCCTCTCCATTTTATCCTCACAACAACCCCTGTGAGGTAGGTTAGGTTGAGAGTCAGTGACTGGCCCAAAGTCACCCAGTGAGTTTCATGGCTGACTGGAGAGTAGAACTTGGATCTCCCAAGTCCCAGTCCAACACTCTAATCACTATGCCACACTGGCTCTACATAATCCTCCTCCTCTTCTTCCTCCTCCTTCATTTTATCCTCATCACAACAACCTTGTGAGGTAGGTTAGGCCAAGAGTCAGTGACTGGCCCAAACTCACCCAATGAGCTTCATGGCCAAGTGGGGACTAGATTCAGGAGTAGGTTAGGACAGGCTTGCTTTAGTCCTGGAGACCAGAGGCTGGAGCTCATGAAACATTTATTGATGGGGGTGTATTTTCTCCTGAGTCCCAGTCCAGCACTCTAACCATTATGCCACCCCCCCCTTTTAAATGCTTTTCACACTTCATTCTATGTGGGAAAGTGCACACTTTGGGTGCACACCTCAAAGAACGCACATCACAAATGTGCACTTTTCCAGTAAAAAAGAAAGAAAGAAAGCCTGCTCGCATCTGGGAACAAGACGAACTGAGCTCCGAGGTGAAAATCAGAGTACCTTGAAGAGCTCAAACCTCATTGATTCTTTCATCCCTGTGTCTCCATGTGTCTATTCCAGTGAAGAGACAAATCTGGGACCCAGGTTCACCACTCTGCCACTGACAGCCATCCAGCTCCACAGCAGTGGTGAAGCTGGAACAAACCACAGCATATGATGCCATACCATATGCATATTGCCCAAATAATGCATCTAGTAAAGGTGTGGCCCTGCAATTTCCCAGCATTTTGGCGCTTGCATGAAGATGGAAAGCCTTTAACACAACATGTTGAACTGAAACGTTTTTGTCCATGGTATTTATGCCATGGTGCTCAACAGGGCTGAGTTGTCTGCTGTCCCAAAGCTGAACTATTTATTGTCTGGGAGTGGGCTATTTAATAGGGTATCCTCTCCCATACAAAGCTTTCCTCTCTGTCTCTGTAAGATAATTCTGGCACAAATAATCTTCTGATTTGCTATGCCTTTGAATAGTGTAGGCCGAAAATGATTTAAAAAACAAAGCAAAAATGTAACATGCTGTATCTCGTAATTGAAAATGGAGATAAAGCCCAAATGATCCTCTCTGGTAATGTGGAAGCAATAGACAAATAAATGTTTCACATGAGCAATTGTAAAAATTACCTTGAAGAAATACGTGTCTCAGATTTCCCACTTCCTCAGACCCACAGAGACACTGACTGAAATAGCAGAAATTCATGCCATATGACCCATCAATAGCGTAGATGGGAAGGCATTATATCTAGTCACTAGATATAGTGACTGGGTCCTGGTGAATGAAAACTCTCATCTAAATCCTTGCCATTATGAAGTTTACTGAATAAGGTGCTGGGAATAAGGAAGCTAAAAAAAAAAATTTTTTTTTAGGGAATCTGCAGAAAGGAAAGCAATACTTTCTGGCACAGACTATAGTGTGCTGGAAAATCTATATCTAAAAGGTTTTGCCTCGAGTGCATTTTATCTTTAGAGAACCCTGAAGTAATCATTAATTCCTGTGAAGGCCAATAGCAACCGACTTGAGGTCAAATGACACGTTACGTTAAATATGTAGCATACAGCTCCTTATGTGCTACTTTCCTTACTCAAAAAGTAAGTGCAGGGAACCCTGAGCTAGACTGGAACAATAGCACAGGTGAAGAGGAGGCTTAATCCTTCCTTCCACAACCGTGATCACCCCAGAATTCCCCGTGTGTCACAGTTTGGGGGATCAATAGAATCCTCCCCCCCCCTTCTTACCCCCTTTTTTTACTATACCTAACTGCTGCATGGGGGATAACTCTGTGTGTGTGTGTGTGTGTGTTACAGTAAGACTAGGTCTTCATCACATACTTTTGAATCAAGCACATATGGATTGGCAAGCTACATCTTGAATGTAATAGGTCATCTGACCCAGCGGAAGTTGGTGACTCCTATTTCGATGGGGATCCCTTTCCATTACAGGTTTCACAGGTTTTATTTGGAGCTTCCTAGGAGCTATCCATGATGCTGAACTCTGTCCCCAAAATAGGTTTACCACCATGGAGCACCACGGGTAGCTCCTTTGAAGCCCCAAGTAAAAAACTGAAAAACCTGTAATGGAAAAGGAGCCCCACTGAAATAGGAGTCACCAGCCTCCCCTGGTTTGACCCCCATTTTACCAGGCCTTCGAAAGAAAGAAAGAAGAAGGAAGGAAGGAAAGAATGACTGAACACCAATAAGAATCAGCAAGCAAAAGTGGAAGTAATTCCAGTAATTGTGCACACTGTAGCGAACAGTTCGGAGTGACTATCCATGTTTATAAGTCTCAACAGTTGGTAAACCAACCTCTAAGCATAGTATACTGTTAAGGGACCCCCAAAAGGTTTCTCAAGGCAAAATCTATGCAAGTTTAGAAAGAAAAAAGGCCTACAACTCCCAGCATGACCCCAGCCAGCATAGCTGGCTGGGGGCCTGCTGGGAGTTACAGGCCTTATTTCTGTCTAACTTGCATAGGACTGAGCCCTTAATAACTCATTTTGGAACCTTTCTAAAATACTAATTTTACCACTGACCGTAACTGGAATTCCACTCAGGAATTAAGACACAAGCCCTCCTCTAAGAATTTTAGCTGCTGGAGTAATTAAACAGCCTCTTTTTGTGCCATAAATAAAAATGGGAAAGGACACCTGTAGTATTGTGAGCTTTGACGATGAGTCATCCGGGAGCTTATGGAGCTAAAAACTAAGCCTAAATACTTGACGATCTTAATTGCTGGATCTCATGCTTATCTAAAAATAATAATAATTACAAACCAAAGTCTTTTCAGAGAAGACCATTATTTTGGTTTTATCGTTGTTAATGACATGTCGCTTGCTAATGCGAAGGCTCAAGGATGCTCATATTAGCCTTCTCAGACTGAGCCAAGTCCTTGAAAGCAAGAGCGTGGGATAGATCCAGAGTTTTTTTTTTAAAATTCTGCCAGCAGCAACAACCCCAAGTGGAACTCCACTCGGAACTTTCCTGCTAGTGGTTTTTGCCAATTTTCCCTGCCTCCCCGCCCCCTCCCAACCCTCCAGAGCAGAATTTCGGGAGACGTAGGGGACTTTAGGGGAAGGAGATGAAATCAGGGAAGATCACCTCCTCCCCTGTTCAGCCAGTAGAAAAGGTACAGTGGATCAAAAGCCTTCTGCTCATGGGAGGAGCCTTTCTGTCAGAGAGAGGCTTTTGCTGGATCCAACTCAGAGTCATTAGAAAGACTGCCGGTGATCCAGGGGATATACCTATTTCCTTTTGTTGCTTGCAGTATTCCACCCCATCCCCACAGCTTACTATCTCCTTCAGATAGTTGTATTTATGTTTCCATTGTATTTTAGGGTTTATTTATTAATTCGTTACATTTTATCCCATCTATTTCTCCAAGGAGCCCAACGGGGTATACATGATTTTTTCTCCTCTCCATTTTATCCTCACAACAACCCTGTGAGGAAGGTTAAGCTGAGAGTCAGTGATTGGCCCAAAGTCACCTAGTCAACTTCATGGCCGAGTGGGGACTAGAACCTGGGTCTCCTGAGTTCCAGTCCAGCATTCTAACCACTGGTTGTTGTTATTTAGTTCTCCTGTCAAGGTTCCATCTGTACCAGGACACCTTGATCAGCTCCTTAAAGATATCTGCCTCTTTAAGAGCCCCTCCTGTATCAGGATGCCAATTCTCTGCCTTTTTACCTCCTCTTCCCAGTAACATGGGATTAGGCCTTAGGCGCGGTGCAAAAGACACTCCAACAACTGAATTTTAACAATAACTGTTTACTGTAGTAAATATTGGTAAAGTAGAATCACATTAACTTAGGGTAATTACACAAATAGAGCCATAAGATTACAAAAAGCAAGTATAAGGGAAATAAAAGGGAAAATAACGCAAGGTTCTCTAACCTAGCTACACTGTCACCTGGAAGCCTCAGTTAAGAGATTCCTTCTCCAGCCTAGCTCTGGCTGTTCTGCATTCTTCAGTGAAATTCAGACCCTGCTTCTCTGTCTGCTTCACTCTCTGCAGCTTCCCTCTCTCTCCAATTTCACTCTCTCCCTCTGCCACACACTGCAGCTCCTTATATAAACTCCCACAGAACTAGAAAGTTACAATCATGTGACTTAAAACTGGGGAAATGAAACTTAACTCTATTAGGGGGAAAAGGAGACTTTTTTTTTCATGAAAAGGAAACTTAACTCCATGAGGGGAAAATGAAGCTCACAAATGCCCCCCTCCCATCAGGAGATGTTTGGGCCTACAGGCTTCAAACTAACTCAAGCCTGTGTAGGCCTCAATCCTTCACACTCCACAATGAGTATTTTTATATCTAAAGGCAGGAATACATTTTCTTGTTTCGATATAAAGAAATATATCTTGGCACTCAAGAATAGGTGAAAATGCCCCAGGTTAGGTGCAGTGTCCATTTCCCTTTTAACTGAGATACTAGAGGGAGTCCACTTTGCTTACATTTATTAATATTTATTTATTACATTTCTATACCGCCCAATAGCTGAAGCTTTCTAGATGGTTCACAACAATTAAAACCATAAAATACAATGTAAAATACACTATAAAAGTTGAAAACTACAGTATGAAATAGAAGTAAAAGCCAAAGTAAAACCTAGCAGCAGTACAAAGATTTAAAACATAGTAAAGGATTTAAAACAACGGAGACTGAAAGACTAAAATGCCTGGGAAAATGAGGTCTTCTTCACTTGGTGTCAGAAAGAGCACAAGGTAGGCTCCAGGGGCAAGCCTCTCTGGGGAAGGCATTCCACAACTGGGGTGCCACAACAGAAAAAGGCCCTCTTCTTAGTAGCCACCCACCCCACTCCCTTTGGCAGGGGCTTCTGGAGAAGGCCCATTGAGGACAATCTTAGGGTCTGGGCCAGGCATATATGGGAGGAGATGATCCTTCAAGTAACCTGGCCCCCAAGCTGTTTAGGGCTTTTCATGTTAATACCAGCACTTTGAATCGGTTACATCTTACATAAGCACACTTGGGAATTAGGGATGTGTGAGAAGTTCATGGGTAGGTGGGTGGTGGAAATCCGGCAAACTGGCCAGGCTCAACCCCCCGAACTCCATCCCACTTACCTCCTTCCCCGGCTTGACTTGCATTCTCCCGAGTCAAGCCAGGGAAGCGACCTCCGGGTTCCCAGCAGCGGGCTGCTTTTGACATAGAAAATGCCAGAAGATACACCCAAAGCGGCCGCAATTTGTGTAAATTGCACAAATTGCATCCATTTTTAATGTATCTTACGCCATTTTCTATGTAAAAAGCGGCCCTCTGGGAACCTAGAAGTCTGCAGCTTGGTGCACGCCTGCTTTTGGCCTGGCTTGGTGGGTGCAATGTCATTGTCTGCCCAGGCAGCAGCAGGTTGGGTCGCTGTGGGATCGCCCTCCACTACTTGGGAATACATCAAAAGTTGCCTCTCATCTACCTTATAATTTGAAAGAGAAATTGCGACGACACAGCCCCTTACACTTTAGGACCAGGCGCATAAACCCTTCTCAGGCCAAGCATCAACACTTAAAAAGCTGAGGGGAGGGTCAAATGAAACCTTTCCCCTACTAATGAAGGAAAAGATTAATTCTGGTTATTAAGGATCTATTTTTAAATTTATGATGCTGTGGGTACAAAGGTGAGTGTGTAGATTTAAAAGTAAAGCAGGTTAATAACACCAAGCTGACACGTAGGATTTGGGTAGCAAACAAAATAAAAATTACCGTAAGTTGATTTTAATTATCAAAATCTTAGTTCCAGAAAATAACTTAAAACCTGCCTACCCCAAACACTTTATAATTAACCTAAGTCCCTACTAATTCTAAATACTTTCACTCCTCATACAATCACTGATTCCTCTTAAAACTCCTGACAAGACACAAATAACCCACCTAACCTAACTCCCAAACTCTCTAACACTCCCAACACACTACAACCAACACTCTACTTCTTAACCTCCTCAACTCGACTAACTCTGACATCACTCAACCCCTCCTTATATACTCCTCCCCCACCCTTTCCAAGACATCACAAACCACACCCACTCAGTTCAACATTCTAGACACACTAAACATACTAATGCAGACATACACCAGGGAAGTGAATTGTGGGGTTACGCCACACACACACACACACACACACACACATATATATGAATGAGAGATATACGGTATGTTCATGAGTGTCAGGGAAGATTTCCATAAGCAGTCCAGTGGAAGCAATTTGGATTCACCCACAGATCTCACCAGTGGATGTGTGTTTTGATATGTGGTATTTTCTGACTTGCTGATTTCCTGCTGTTTTAATTGGCCAGTTCCCAAGATAGCAGTTTCCTAGTGTGAGAGCCCATCGCTAAGCACGTCTATTCATGTGAGGACAATTTTATAGAACATCTAACTGTGCGCTAGAATGCCAACTGTTGGGCTCCATCGAAGTGTGCAGCCCTCATCTGTACTTTATTAGGTTTTTATTTGGGTGAGATTCATTAACTCTTACAAAGCTGTGGGGATGCTGTAAACTCACTTTAAATACAAAAGGAAAAATACAGCTCCTCCCTCCAAAAAGTAATTTATCTGGGGCTGGGGGTGGCACTCAGGCAGCTTTAGGACATGGTATCTGATTCAGGATGCTACCCCCTGCATAAGAAGCTGAATATGGGAGCATTAGAGATGCTTCCTAGAAGGTCCTCCTTACAAAATATGACTGCTCTTTCAGGGACTTTCTGGGGAAGATCCTTGAATGCTCTCACCTCCAGCCTGGCTCTGCTTTTGGTTGCTGGCACTCTCCCTGATGTTGCTGCAAAAGGAATTTTTTTTTTTTTTTAACAGAAAAACTTCTGTGTGCAAAAATCCAACAGCTGCAAAAGTAACAATAATAGGAAGAAGAGCCAGTGGGGACACTGACGTTCCTATGGGCAGGGTCTCCGCTCCGGTATAGGGGAAGGGAGGGACAGGATAGAGGGCATGTTTATGTGTACTGTCTATTTTTTGTAGGGATGTGCACGGAGCTCGACTGGGGGTGGTGGAAGTCCTGTGAACTCGCTGGGCTTGACCTCCCGAGCGCCACTCGCCCAACCTTTTCCCCATCTCGACTGGTGTTCTCGCGAGCCGAGCCAGGGATGTGCCTTCTGGTTTCCGGCGCTGCATTGTTTATGTAGAAAATGGCAAAAAGATAAGTTAAAAACTGCCACCATTTGTGTAATTTGTGCAAATCGCAGCCAGATTTGCACAAATTGTGGCTGTTTTGAATGTATTTTGTGCTATTTTCTATGTAAACAAGGTAGAGCTGGGGACCTGGAAGTCTGCCGTAAGCAAGCTGTCGTAAATCAGTCCGGCCCACCAATAAGCCATCGTTGTTAACACCGTCCAACGTTGAAAGCCAAGGGATATGTCTGAAACCAAAATAAAACGAAGCAGTAGGAGCAGGCCGAAGCGTGGTCAGGATCGTTCCGAAATCAAGCAAGCACGAGTCTCGGTCCGGGGTCTGGCAGGAGTGTCTGGCTACGGTCGAGTTGCAGTGACAATTGCTTCCAGCGTCCGAAGTGTGTTTGGGGCCTGTCTTTTAAACAGGCGCTGATTGGCAAGGCAGCACAGCTGGGCCAGGCTGCAGAGGACACGTGCCTGGCGCCTCCTGAGACACACACTCTGGCACGGTTGCCCTGTGTCCTCCTTCTCTATCTCAAAGGAAGGCAGAACAGTATATTAGGCAAAAGTGCACACAAAAATGCAGATATTAGAAGAAATAAGAACAAAAAGACATATGAATTTCAACAGGGGAAAAAAGGCAATCTAAGAAATTTCAGCTTGGCTCTACTCAAAACTGAAATGAGCCAATTTTGGGGGCAGCCCTACAGGCATGTTGAGATTGGATTTGCCTTGGATCTCATTTTGGGTGTTTGTGCAGGGATACCAATTTATTCTGAGCCAACCTGAGGAGAACTGGGCAGGGAGACATTGCACCCATCTCTAGGCTGTGTCAAGGATTTTGAAATAAAAATGAGAACAATGAAGAGTTCCGAATGCACTCAGTTTCCCTCAAAATCATAGGATCATAGAATAGGAGAGGGAGAGCTGGAAGAGACCTATAAGGCCATCGAGTCCAATCCCCTGCTCAATGCAGGAATCCAAGTCAAAGCATCCCTGACAGATGGCTGTCCAGCTGCATCTTGAATGCCTCCAGCAAGGGAGAGCCCACTACCTCCCTAGGGAATTGGTTCCATTTTTGTATTGCTCGAACAGTTAGGAAATTTTTCCTGATGTTCAGCCTGGCATCTGGCTTCCTGTAACTTGAGCCCATGTCCTGCAAACTGGGATGATGGAGAAGAGATCCTGGCCCTCCTCTCTGTGACAACCTTTCAAGTACTTGAAGAGCACTATCATATCTCCCCTCAGTCTTCTCTTCTGAAGGCTAAACATGCCCAGTTCCTTCAGTCCTCCTCATAGGACTTTGTTTCCAGTCCCCTGATCAACTTTGTTGCCCTCCTCTGAACCCTTTCAAGTTTGTCTGCATCCTTCTTAAAGTGTGGTGCCCAGAACTAGACGCAGTACTCAAGATGAGGCCTAACTAGTGCTTAGCAGAGGGGAAATAGCACTTCGCACAATTTGGAAGCTATACTTCTATTAATGCAGCCCAAAATAGCATTTGCCTTTTTTGCAGCCACATCACATTGTTGGCTCATATTCAGCTTGTGATCTACAATAATTCCAAGATTCTTCTTGCTTGTAGTATTGTTGAGCCAAGTATCCCCCATCCTGTAACTGCATTTGGTTTCTTTTTCCTAGGTGCAGAACTTGGCATATATCCCTATTAAATTTCATTCTGTTGTTTTCGGCCCAGCGCTCCAGCTTATCGAGATTGCTTTGAATTGTGTTTCTGTCTTCCAGGGTATTAGCTATTCCTCAAAAGTTTGTGTCATTCGCAAATTTGATAAGCATTCCCTGCACCTCCTCATCCAAGTCATTAATAAAAAAGTTTAAGAGCACTGGGCCCAGGACTGAGCCCTGCAGTACCCTTCTTGTTACCCAGTTTGAGAAGGTACCATTGATCATTTGAGTCTGATTCTGTAGCCAACTGTGGATCCACCTGATAGTTGTTCCATCTAGTCCACTATTATCTAGTTTGCTAATCAGGATATCATGGGGCACTTTGTCAAAAGCTTTGCTGAAGTCAAGATACATTCAGGGCCGGCGCTACCGCTAGGCAAACTAGGCGGCTGCCTAGGGCGCGTGGCTGAAGAGGGTGCAGAAACGCTGCGCTCCTTACGGCTGACTCTTCCTTGCCGCCGGCATGCTCCTGCCTCACCTGGCTGCCTCCCGAAAGGGGAAAGTCCACGCTCTTGGAGAACCGAAGGGAAGGAGGGAGGAGTTTCCCGGGACAGAGGAAGGCGGCATCGCTGCGGCCTTCTGTCTGGGGCAAATCTGGGTTTTGGAAATCCCGTCCAGTCCCCAGCGTGCAGCGTAATGATCGGCGGTGGGGTGGGGCGGGGCGGGGGGTGCGAGGATGCCCCTGGTATTTTGTGTTCTTCGGAGCCCTCCTTCGGCAGGTGATCCATCGGGGTGAAGCGGGCAAGCTGGCGGGTGCCCGGAGCTAGGCTGGGTCAGGAGCGTGCATGGCGGCAGTGACCGGTCCGAAGATGCTGTGCAGTGGGCGAGGCCGGCTTGGCAGCGGGGAAAGCGACTGCCGGAGGCAGGTGGTGGGTGGTTGGGCGGGCGG
Source organism: Shinisaurus crocodilurus (assembly GCA_021292165.1). Lineage (NCBI taxonomy): Eukaryota > Metazoa > Chordata > Lepidosauria > Squamata > Shinisauridae > Shinisaurus > Shinisaurus crocodilurus. The sequence continues at coordinate 28,689,663 of CM037879.1, read as the reverse complement.
GCGGGGGGTGCTGGGCAAGCAGGCATTTCCCGGCTGCTTTGCTCCGGAGCCCCCCCCAGCACGAGAGGGGGGCGCACTAAATATAACTTTGCCTAGGGCGCCAAACTGCCCTGCACCGGTCCTGGATACATTATGTCCACATCATTCGCATAGCCCACAAGGGAGGTTACCCGATCAAAAAATGAGATCAGATTAGTCTGGCTGGATTTGTTCTTGACAAATCCATGCTGGCTTCTAGTAATCACTGCATTGCATTCAAGGTGCTTGCAGACTGACTTCTTTATAATCTGCTCCAGAATTTTCCCAAGGATTGATGTCAGACTGACTGGTCTGTAGTTCCCAGGTTGCTCCTTCTTGCCCTCTTTGAAGATAGGAACAACATTAGCCCTCCTCCAGTCATCTGGCACTTCACCTATCTCTATGATTTCTCAAAGAGAATAGACAGTGGTTCTGAAAGTTCTTCTGCCAGTTCCTTTATCACTCTGGGATGCAGTTCAGAAATAAGACCAGGTGATTTGGAACTCCAGAATCTGTGGAGAAATTTGGATGAGTGGAATTTCCAAAACATCCCTAAAGGTAGGTAATTTTAAATTAGTACTGAAGGTCATGACATTTCCCTGAGTTTAACTGTGTTAAAACTGAAGCCAAGCTAAAGCCTTCCCTTTAAAAATAAATAAATTACCAGTAACAGTTGAGAAGCTCATAAAGGTTACCTGTGAGAAGCACAATAACAAAGCCTCACAAAAGTTCCCTTCAATAAGATGCAACAATAAATAAAACTATGTGCCATGTAAAGATGAAAAGGTGAGGGCATATATCAGTGAAGGCTGGGAAACGAGCATGAGATGTCCCCTGATGCATTGATTTTTGGAAGGCTTTACAGTCATGCCTTGGATTGAGAGCATAATTCATTCCGGAAACTTGCTTGTAATCCAAAACACTCTTATATCAAAACGAAACCCTCCCCCAAAAAATTTGTACAGAGATTTTAATTTAAGCCGTACTACAGTACTTGTATTGCAAGACGACGCTTGTATATCAAGTAAATAAATAAATAAATAAATATTTTAAAAATTGCTTGTCTTGCAAAACGCTCTCAAACCAAGTTACTTGTAATCCAAGGTATTACTGTAATTTTGACTCACTCGTTAGAAGCAAGCACCTCATATTTCTGTCTTGTACAGCTATTTGTAAAAGACCACACATCTCAAAAAAGCAGTAGATGTCTGTAATCAATCTGGCTGGTCTATCTCCTCAGGTTTAACACAACAAAAGCAAAGCAAAACCTAATTAACATTTATTTATTGATAGTATCCCAGGTCTGTAGAAAGGTGTTGAGAGATCTGATCCATACTGATTGAGCTCTTGCACAAAAATATCTGTCAGGCAGTTCAAACTCAGGCTGCGTTCAAGCTTAGACTATCCATCCATTTTCAGTTCTGTTTCCTCTATTGTTGAAAAGCACTTTTTCTTATTGTTGTGTTCTGTACAATCCTCTGAACGTTTTGCTATTTCTTCTCCAGGTCCTTGGTTTCTTGCACAGGTCCCTGTGAGGAGTGGTTTGTGACCAGGACTGGGACAATAGTTTTGTTCATGTTGTTGTATTCTTCAAAGCAGCACAAAGATTTTCAAACATTCAACCATCAGTGAACAATTTCCATGTTGTTTTGCTACTCCAGCATGAATGTCATGCATCCCCACAGGGCCAGCTGCCTGAGGTGGGCGGATGCATTCTGGAGTAGCTGCCTGCCCTATGCCATATTCTGAGAAGTCCTCAGACAGCATGAGGCATAGGGTGGTGGTGGGCACATGCGATCCACTGCCCTTCCTGATCTGCCACCTGAGGTGGGGGATTCACCTTACCTCATGTGTGGGCTGGCCCTGTATTCCCATCATGTTGCTGAAGAAAGTAGGAAGCAACCTCTTATCTGGCCATAATATCCATCTAGACCTGTATTGTCTATACCAGGTGTAGTCAACCGAATGCCCTCCAGATGTTTTGGACTTCAGCTCCCAGAATCCCTGAGCATTGGTCATACTGACTGGGACTTCTGGGAGCTGTAGTCCAACACATCTGGAGGACACCACACTGCCTGGTGTGTGTTTATACTCTGACTGACAGCAGCTCTCCAGGGCTGGAGGCAGAGGCAGAGATGTGTCAAATGCTTTGGCACAGTCTTTATTTAGCATCTCACGGGGAGTTGCACGAAAGGCTGTACCCCTCACAATGATTGGGGATAGGAGAATTTGAAGAATTCTTTTCATGGGGTGAAGTTTGTAGAAATTTTGAAGGGGGCTAAGGTTTAATATAGCTATATGAGGGGTAAAATTTAAAATTTAAAATTTAAATTTTTAACCTTTGAAAAAAGCTTTGTGGCTGCTCACTATGGCATAAGAACGTAAGAAGAGCCCTGCTGGATCAGACCAAGGGTCCATCTAGTCCAGCATTCTGTTCACACAGTGGCCAACCAGCTCCCCATGGGAAACCCACAAGCAGGACATGAGTGCAACAGCCCCCTCCCACCCAAGTTCCCCAGCAACTGGTGTACATAGACATGAGGCTCTCTGCAGCCTAGTGGCTGCATTTCTAGATCCAGAATGCATCTTGTGCAGATCCTGGCATACACGGAAATCCGCTGCAAAGCTGCCATTTGCATTTCAAGGGAAAGCCTTCATTGGTGCCGATGGGAGCTCTCTCTTGAAATGCAAATGACAGCTTCAGAGAGCAATCCTATGACTCCTGAGATGGTGTTTGAGGAGCCATGGGATATTGAGGATCCCCCCCACACACAGACTGAGGCTATATTATTATTATTATTATTATTATTATTATTATTAATAATAATAATAATAATAATAATAATATTAATTTATATACCGCCCAACAGCTGAAGCTCTCTGGCCGAAGCTATAGACAGAGCTATGACCTGGTGTGTGTGTGTGTGTGTGTGTGTGAAACTCAAGCGGGGATTCCTGAATCATTCCTCCTCGCATCCCTCCCAGCCAGCATGGAAAGCTCCACAGTGGCTTCCTTGCCTGAAAGGAAAGGGGGTTGGGGGAGGGAAAGGGGTGTGCCAGAGGGAAGGGAGAGGACATGGATCCAGCAGATCCACCAGCCTCTTGGTTTTCTTTCTAGATGGGCGGTGAGGCCCGTTTTAGCTAAATAGCACACCGGAGGAACAGGAGGTGCAAATGCCTCCATCATTCCTCCTGCCTTGCCTGGCAGAGCTTAGGAGAGATGGAGGTCTCTGAGATGGGAGTCTACTTTCTATAAAGCATCTATCTCAAAGCACTCCACTCTCAGAGAGGCATTTTTTTGTTGGTACCATGGCAGCGAGAGAAAGAATTAAATCTCCCCTTTCCACCACCTCCCATGGCCCAAGGCTGCTTAGGTTTCCTTCCGCTGCTATTTACATAACAACAACAACAACAACAACAACAACAACATACATGTTAATAGCATTCATGCAATTAAAGTCATGTCTAGTTGCGCCCTCTGAAGTCACCTATCTTTTGGTCCCAAGTCTTGTAGATAATCATTAATCCTGCCACAAAGAGGAGATATATTCCCTGGACTCACTCTCTCTCTCTCTCTCTCTCTGTGTGTGTGTGTGTGTGTGTGTGTGTGTGTGTGTGTGAATTATGTTTAAAATATAAGAGCAATGCTGTTGATGGGCAAGCTAAAGTTCCTTTTTATCTTGGTGATCCTGCGTACAATGACTTAATCTAAACGAAGCCCACAGAGGATATTGTTGGAGTCTTTTACATTTTTGCCTGTTTAAAAATGTAGCTTTATATGCATGAAGCTAACCGCAGTGTGAATCTCTGCAGTGAGGAACAAAACCAAATTGGCAACCAAAAAGCACATCTTAGCCTGTGCAACACAATTTTCTGTGGGGAGTTCAGGAAAACCTAAGGAAAACAATGGGGAGTGATACCATCGGCGAATTCAATACTGATGTCATTCCTGTTCTCTTTTGTGTTTTATTTGTGTTCTTTTCTTCTCCTTTTTATCTTTCGCTTCCCAGTTGTGGTTAAATGTCCCGGAGGATGGAACGTTCTTACTTGATATCTACACAAATCCTTCTGCCTTATATTTTTGGGGAGTGCCTAATTGCCTTCTATCGTCAACAAAAGACAAATGTATTTTCATGGGGTGTTTCGTTGCTTCTCTTCTATTTGCAAGTCAAGATAGAATTCAGAATGTAATCACATGTGTAAATTATTATGCATTGTTTGGGTCTTGGCGAACAATGGCCTGCAAACATGATTTCAGAATCGTAAGCAATAAAGCGGTACGTCGGGGCTGCTTCAATTTTATTTGTGCTAACTTCCCATCACATTTTCGGCTGACAAATAGCTGTAGAGTTGAAAAATTGGGAGAACAATAGGAGGACTGGCAACAGGGCATTACATTAATTTTGGTTCATCTGAACTGGCTCCCAATTTGCTTTTTGGCCTGATTCAAAGTGCTGGTGATTTCTAGGAGGGCCCTAAACATCCTGGGCCTCACAGACCATAAGGCTGCCTTCCCCAACCTGGTGCCCTCCAGATGCCTTGGACTACAACTCCCAGCATTTCTTGACCATTGACCATGCTGACTGGGACTGATGCAAGTTGAAGTTCTGCACACAGCACATAGTTAGACTATGGCATTCACTTCCACAAGATGTAGTGATGGCCCCCAATCTGGATGGCTTTAAAAAGGGATTGGACAAATTCCTGGAGGAGAAGGCTATCAATGGCTACTAGTCCTGATTGGATATATGCTTCCTCCAGCATCAGAGGCAGTATGCTGGGGAACATGGACAGGAGGGTGCTGTTGCATTCATGTCCTGCTTGTGGGTTTCCCATGGGAAGCTGGTTTGCCACCGTGTGAACTGAATGCTGGACTAGATGGACCCTTGGTCTGATCCAGCTTGGCTCTTCTTATGTTCTTATGAAGTTTAAAACACCTGGAGGGCACTAGGTTGGAGAAGGATGTCTTAGGGAATGTCTCTCCCCCCCCCCCAGACATACTTCTCCGTCCACTTAAAAGGTGGTGGGCTCTCCCACTCTAGAGGCATTCAAAGTGTAGCTGGACAGCCATCTGTCAGGGATGCTTTGACTTGGATTCCTGCATTGAGCAGGGGGCTGGACTCGATGGCCTTGTAGGCCCCTTCCAACTCTACTTTTCCATGATTCTATGATTCTATGAAATCAGCTGATATGACATTGCTGCTAGGGCCAACCCAAGACATTTTTCTGCCTTAGGCAGACGACACGATTCCCACCCACCCCGCCCTGCCAAGCATTCCATGCATAGAAGCAAACAGGTCTGTCAGTTGAGTTTCGCTTCAACACTGTGATGGGGCGACCTCATCCACTGCACCCGAGAGCAGCAGCCTATGTTAGGGCAGGCCGCATGGAAGACAGAGAAAAAAGGCCAAGGGGCTCAGGGGAGACACCCAGGGGGTGGCCTTGCTGCCCCTTCTGCACCGCACCACCCATCATCTGCCATATGGAGAGGCCACCTCACTCTGCCTAATGATAGGGCCGGCCCTGACATGGCTGCATGTTCCTCTTGCTCCCGTGTTCCTTCTTTCACAGGGGCGAGATCACGTGGGGATATGAGGGATGGCCTTGCTATGTATCGGTCTCCACCATTCTCTGCTGCCCTGTGTTGCACTCCTCCGGAATTCCAGTTTAACTAGGAGAATATCTAAAGTTAATTCTGGAATTGGATCGTGCACACTTTGCCATGGCTTTCAGTTCCTTCTGATCATTTGGATGTGTCCAACCTCACCCCCTCCTCCCGTCACTGATGCATTGGTGCAACACTACACAAAAGGAATCTTGGTGTGACAGTGCATTTGATTTTATCCAATGATCTGAAGGGCTGCCATGCAGCAGAAGATGGAGCAGGCTTGTTCCCCATTGCTCCAGAGGGCAGGACTAGACCCAACGGGTGGAAACGGCAGGGAAGCTGATTTTTTTTTAAATTGTGATTACACTGATATCCTGCCATTTTTTCCTCTTTGCAAGAAACACAAGGCGGCTCACATGGTCCTCCTCCTCTCCATTTTATCCTAACAACAACCCTGTGAGGTAGGTTTGGCAAGAAGTCAGTGACTGGCCCAAAGTCACCCGGTGATATTTGTGGCCGAGCGGGGACTAGAACCCGGATCTCTAGAATCCCAGTCCAAACACTCTAACCACTATGCCACACTGGATTCCAACAAAACTTTAGGAGAAAGGTCTTGATGGTAAGAGCTGTTGGAGAGTCGAGCAGACTGCCGTGGGAGGTGGCCCCCCCGCCATCGCTGGAGATATTTAAGCAGAGGCTGGGTGACCAGCTGTCATGAAATCCACAGTTGCAACCTGCATTGTAAATCTCACGCATTGCATCTGGACTAGTTGAGTGACTCCGGGCAGGAGAGGATAAGCAAGGGAAAACTGTCAGGCACGGGCCCACCTGGGAAGGCAGGAGCTGTGATAGTTGATGTAAGGTTGGGCTGCTGGAGTTCATGCAAGTATTTGAACCAATCAGACAACCATTTGGCTGCCTATCTCCAGATGCACGCTTATTCTTGCAGACAAAATGCAGAAACAGCAGAGATTTGACCCGACGAGGTCTCTCTGCACATGACACTGCTCTGTGAACTGAAGAGAGGAAGGCAGATGCTCTGCTAATCTCTGCTGATTGCCTTCTGAATTGCCAGTTCAGTTGTCCTTCTTCAGCCATTTAAAATGGCCATCTGGGAAATCAGCAAGGAGCTTCATTAGAACAGCAGAAGTCGGGTATTGTACCTAAATGTATTCCTTGGCACCTCTCTCTTTTCTTTAAAGAAAGAAAAAGAAAAGAAGGAAGACTCCAATTAGAAAATATGCAAGTCTCTCAGAATGTAGAAACTTGGAGACTGCTAAGTTAGTCAAAAGTCACACTGGCAATCTTGTATGGTTAGAATATAACCATACGCCAGTGTGGCGTAGTGGTGAGAGTGTCGGACTGGGACTCGGGAGATCCGGGTTCTAGTCCCTGCTCAGCCATGAAACTCACTGGGTGACTTTGGGTCAGTCACTGACTCTCAGCCTCACCTACCTCACAGGGTTGTTGCGAGGATAAAATGGGGAGGAGGAGGATTATGTAAGCCGCCTTGGGTTCCTTGCAGGAAAAAAGGTGGGCTATAAATATAATAAATATAATAAATAAACAAATAAATAAATAAATAAATAAATAAATAAATAAAGATACATAGATAGATAGATACATAGATACTGAGCAATTGTCTATGGTGAAGGAGAACGTTACGAGTTCCAGCTAGATCACCATCCCCACCAATAGTGAATGTGAGTGCCTATCAGTTTGGAAGCAAATCAGGGCAAACCCAAAATAAGTCTGTGATTTCTACATACTCAGAGGACTCTCCATGTACACATAAGCATAGGTGTGCAATGAAATGGGGGGGGGGGATATTTTTTTAAATCTTCCAAACTGCCAGACAAAAACCTGTGAGCTTCCAGGAGATACAGGATGCTGGTGGCAGCTGAGCCCAGAGAGCAGGCTGGGAGGTGGGGAGAGAAAAGGTCAGGTCTGAAGGAACCAGAAGTCAAGCAGACTGTAGTCTCCTCCACACACCATATGCATGAAGAAGAGGGCTCTGTGTGATCGAAGGACAGCGGGGCAGTTCCACTGGCCCCATCGCTAAGGCCATGCAGCTCCCTCCCGCAATTCCCCCCCCGCAATTAAATTAAGCATATTTATATTGTGTTTATTCTGATATATTGTGGTTTCTCAACATTTGTTTTTCTAAGCTGACTTTTCAGGACTTGGTTCTAAGAGATGGGGTGTAAAATATCCAAAATAAATTTAAAAAATCCAGTAGAGCTCCATACCTTCCATCTCTCTCTCTGTGAGAAGACCAGACTGCGATGGGGAGCCTTGAAAGCCTCGTGGTGTGATGTGTGCCTACCTAGGTTCTAAACATCATATGTAATGCTGAATGTTGGATGAAGTATATCCAACAACGTTCAAGCTCAATGTGCCATTTCATCGAAATCACACGATAGTAGATCTTAGACTTTACAAAGAAGGACAAAGTATGTAACACTTGACCTCAGAAAAGACACCGCTCCACGAGCTTAGGGTAAGACAGATAGCCCCTCCTGTTTTATTCTCTCCGCCCCTGCTTAATTGTTTCTGACAGGAGTAGCAACAGAATGTGTAATGTGCAAGGCAAATCCTTCAGTTGGGGAGTTACATGAGTGTACTCCTACTTATTTTTAAAGTGTTGTGTAATAATCAATTCATTTACTCTCCATTGTAACACGATGAATCATAATGAATGTATTTGCATAATATGCAGTTTCACATATATTCAATTATAACTCAGTATTGGCTAAATGTACCATGGAAATCAAACTGTTCTAAGCAGAGAGATGCTGGTTTCTAAAATGTACATGGGGCGTCTCGGCAAGATGGTTAGTGCCAGTTTTCCTCCCTCCATCCCATCCTCTTTGCCAGCAATCCTAAGAGTGAATGAGGGCTTTTTATCCTTCTCTGGCTCTAGCTGGTTGTGACATCTCCCATTGTTTCTGTCATGCTCCAATTTGCAATGCCTCAGACTAAAGCCAAGTAAAATATGGGCCTTCCAAAATTCTCCAGGGGGAGGAGGAATTCTCCAATGGTTCCCTGGATGGCACAGCCCAACATTGGCAGTGGAAGCAGCACAGCTTCTTCTTTTTTATTAAGATAAGATGCTGTTGTTGCTGCTGCAAGTGGCCGCCTGGCTACCATTTTGCATTCTCCATTTTACCCCAGGATGGGGAGTGGGGGATAGATGACTGCTGCCACAAAGACATGGTGGAGAATATTCAGAGAATATTCAGCAAAATGGCCATCTTTTTCAGAGCAGGTGAGAAAAATAAAAATCTCATACATTTTCTCAAAAAACTATCTCCCAAGAAGTATTGGCTCAACTCTACTTCAGACAGTGATTCTGAGGCAGAGAAAGTATCTGTAGATATGGGTGAGCAGGAATCTGCCTAAGGAATGCCACAGACTCCAGTTTGACTAGGGTCGTCGCCAACCGAAATCTCAGAGCGGTCAGAATTATGCATCATGTGGAGAAAGTGGATAGGGAGACATTTTTCTCCCTCTGTCATAATACTGGAGCCCAGGGTCATCCCATGAAGCTGATTGGTGGGAGATACCGGACAGATAAAAGGAAGTACTTCTCCACACAGCACATAATTAAACTATGGAATTCACTTCCACAAGATGTAGTGATGGCCACCAATCTGGATGGCTTTAAAAGGGATTTGAGTGACAAATTCATGGAGGACAAGGCTATCAATGGCTGCTAGTCCTGATGGCTGTGTGCTTCCTCCAGTATCAGCGGCAGTATGCCTATGGACACCAGTTGCTTGGGAACATGGGTAGAAGGGTGCTGTTGCACTCATGCCCTGCTTGTGGTTTTCTCATGGGCAGCTGGTTGGTCACTGTGTGAACAGAATGCTGGACTAGATGCACCCCTTGGTCTGATCCAGCATGGCTCTTCTTATGCTCTTATGTTCTTAACCCTTGCAAGTCAACAATCACATACATGGGCTGCATCTGGAGTATGGCCCAGCAGAAAAGGGGTAGAGCTAGAGCAAAGGTGGGAAAACTTTTTCAGTCTATGCCAAATCAGTCCATTGGTCCATCTAGCTCTGTATTATCTACCCTGATTGGCAGTGACTCTCCAGGGTTTCAGAGAGGGGTCTTTCGTAGCCCTATCTGGAGATTATAGGGTTTGAGCCTGGAACCTTTCCCATGCAAAGCACATGCTCTTCCACTGAACTACTGCCCTGAGCTACTCTGGCCTGGTTCTTTGATCTAAGCAATTTGCTAATTGAGACAAGGCTCTAATGCTGTTATACTGCCCGCTGAGTTGCAAAGGAAACCAGCCAGCCAGCCAACCAAGCAACAAACCAAGCAACTATCAATTAGTGCAATTGCTGGTGCACATATTAGGGGCTTGTGGTAGATCACAGGCATTACAAAGAAGTGAGGCTATTGAGTCCAGTGGTATTGATTCCAGTTCGGGTGCTGGAATTAGGAGTTGTGCATTACTCTGATCTTCTGGACTACAGCATGGCAACGTTATCTTTCTTGGTTTCCCATTGTTTCAGGCTGTGTTGATGAAGGCCAAATTAGTTTGTATGGAATGCACATCCTCAGAAGCTCCTGGCTTGACATGCTTTGAAAACACAGGCCCTTGTGATATAATAAGATGGATAACAGAGCACTAGTATAAGCATATGTTAATGTCAGGAACCTGTCTGAATTCTTAAAATTCCACATTCCGCTCATTTGCAAGTTTAGCATGTGTTCTGCTGAAGACGGGAGCTGCATTTGAGCAATTCCCAAGCCACTGAAAATGATTATCATTTCAGTGTTTTATCTCTGTGGTTCCTATATGATTACATTTCTTTGTGTGTGTGTTTTTAAATAACCCCAATTTGTGGCATGCAAAAGGCACAATACAAAAATTGCTGCTTTTCCAGATGTAAAGTTTTTTTTCCCGTGTGTGTGTGTGTGTGTGTGTGTGTTTTAAAGTCCTGTCAAAGCAGCAGCCAATGGTTTACAAATTATTATGGAAAATGAAGATTTATTTTTGCAAGCATAATGCATTTGGTGGATCCCCAAGGGTTTTTAAAAGCCTGTTCAGCATTCAGAAAGCAGCAATGTAATGGCAAAAGGCTAACCCAGCCAACAATGCTTAATTTGTTTTGACTCTTGTTACCACTGGCTTGACAGTGTGAAGGAAATAAAAAAAAAAAATGCATTGCAGAAATGGGTAAGTGAATCCTACTAGTACAAAATAGTAGTAGGAGAAGAGGGATGCCTTTAATGCCCTGCACTGACAGGGTTCTTCATATCTCAGGGCTTCATCTGATGTTAGCTGTCAGGAGCTGCCAGGGCTGAAAAAAGGAGCCTTTGATTCTGTGTGTGACTGCCCATGCTGTCAACCACTGAACTACATGTTGTAGCATCTGCCCAGGCAGTTTGGTATCCTTAGGCCCTGGACTGACCCCATTCATCCAGGCTTGACCATCATTGGACCCTCCTGGACAGGAAGAACTATAAAAGGACTTCCTGTTCCAATTACACCTTGCTTGCGCAGCAAGGCCTTACTGAGATCTGGCATGTCCCTGTATACTTTGGTTGTTCTTTGGTCCAATTTTATGGCTCACCCCTTGGTTTCTGCATCCTGGTTTGTCCTCTGGTCCTGACTTCTGGCTTGCTTCTTATGTATTTATGTATGTATGTATTTATTATTATTTATTTGTATCCTGCCTTTCCATGCTCCCCTCCCCCCATGGTGCTCAAAGCAGCTAGCAGTAATAAAATACAGGTTAAAAACAAAATCATAATGAAAATATAGCATAAAAACAGATCCATAAAAACACAATTAAAGACAACACCATAAAAGAAATAGGCAGCACCCAACCAATTAAAATCCCCTTCAGAAACAAACCAGCTTGCACGCCAAAGGCCTGCCTGAATAGAAATGTATTTGCCTGCTGGCAGAAGGACAAAAAAGATCAGGGCAGCCTAGCCTCCCTTGGCAGGGAATTCTAGATCCTGGGGGCAGCCACCGAGAGGGCCCTCTCTCACATCCCCATCAGATGCACCTCCAATGGTAGCAGGACCGAAAGAAGGGCCTCCCCAAAAGAACTTAAAATCAAGGCAAGCTCATATGGGAAAAGGCGGTCTTTCAGGTAGCCAGGTCCCAATCATATAAGGCTTTATAGGTCATAACCAGCACTTCGAATTGTGCCCAGAAAGACCAGTAGCCAGTGAAGCAGTTGAACAAGGGAGTATGTGTTTCCTGTAACCAGCCTGACCAACAGTCTGACCACCTTCTGGTATGTCCTTCGGTTGCGACTTGCTCTTTGGTCCTGACTGTAAGATCGACTGAGGATCGAAGCTAGTCCAGCAAATGACTCTCAGTACCACAGACGGAAGGAGGAGAGAGCAGTTTGTAAAGATAAAGGAATTTATTCATTGTAGGCCCATATCCATGGGAAAAGCAAGCAATGCAGGCATCTCTTACGCAGAAGAGATGACTCTGTCTCACTACATCATTCATTGCAGGGGCAAAGTTGTCCAGTGAAGAAGATGACAAGTGAAGTGAAATGATCAGGTCCCAAGTGTCTACCTTGACAGGAAAAACCCTGTACCTATAAATAGGATAGTTGCGCAACACTAGCAACAATTACTCACCAATTGTGCAACACTTATATAACTTGTTGTACATAACATGTTGTCTTCAAACTGTCCCATGACTTTGAATCATAGACACCTTGAGACTGTCAGGAGACTTTGTGCACCCCATCCTTTTCTGCACACCAAACCAAAACCTAACACTGATTACTGGCTTTGTTCTATGGCTCCTTGTTCAGCCCAGCCCTGACAATGACTAGGTTCAGACTACACGATAACTCACACTGAAGGGTTGAGTGTGGGTTGTTGTTGTTGAACTGTGGGTTCTTGTTGAAATGTGGGTTATTGTGTTGTCTGAACCCAGCTGCACCAACAAGCCATGGCTTGTTAACCACAAACAACCCATGAAAAGAACCCATGGTTTGTTGATGGGTTTTGAACTGTGGGCTGTTCACCATGGTTTGTTATCTCAGCGGGGCTCAGACAACACGATAACCCACATTACAATCAAAAATCCACAGTTCAACGACAACCCACCACACTCAACCCATTCTCAGTCCTTGAGTGTGAGTTATCATGTTGTCTGAACTGAGTCAATACCTTAGCAACATGAGAGCCACGTGTCTTCTTCCTGCAGTTTGTTTGCAACACCAAAAAATCTAGGCCATGTAGAAGAAGCCCATGGCATAGAGTTGCTCGCTCTTTTCAGGAATGGGGGCCTTGGTGGTGTGGGGGTAGGAGCTGCATTGCCAGAGAAAGCCCACAGATAGTGGTGGAGAACATGCTTTGAATGCAGAGGGTCCAGGTTCAGTTCATGACATCTTCAGGTAATAAGATCTCAAGGAGCAGAGCTGGGAAGGGTCTCTCTCCATGACCTTGGAGAGCAGCTGCCAGTCAGACTACAGAATACTGGGCTGCAAGGACCAACAGCGACAGCGTAGCCTTGTTCAGGTATTCTGAAAACATCTTGTTTAAACATAGAAGGATTTCATAGATCTGATAGAGTTGGAAGGGGCCTACAAGGCCATCGAGTCCAACCACCTGCTCAATGCAGGAAACTAGAGGAGGTGTCTCCCATCCAAGTAATAACCAGGTCTGACCCTGCTTAGCTTTCCACGCTCAGACAAGCTGAGCCAGTGTAAGCCACAGGCCTGGAGTGGGACTGCTCTAGCCCATCTTCCCACCAGTGTCACTGTCTTCACCCTGTATGCGTGGAGGCTGACTGTCTGAGGTAGAGAGCCTCCTCTATCCATGGGAGCTCTCCACGTGATCCAGAACACTGAATTATCCAGCATACCGGATCACGTGGAGAGCCCCCATGGATAGAGGAGGCTCTCCACTTCAGACAGTCACCCTCCACACATACAGGGCAATGAGAGCAATGATTGAGGGGGGCGGGGCTGGAGCACTCCTCCTCCAAACATGTTAAAAATAGGGATGTGCTGATGCTGGGAGGCCCGGCTCGTTTGAGCTCAACAGACTTCCTAGGCTTGTAACATCGAGCCTCACGCGGGCAGAACGGGGCCGAGATCGGCCCCGCTCATGCCCGTGTGAGACCTTATCTTGTCTTACCCCGTTCCGTCCCGTCGCGTCACTTCCGGGACTGGAAATGACGCGACAGAACCCTGCGCAGGCGCGCTGGACCCCTATGGCGCGTTCTACGCCTGCGCAGGGGTCCGTCGCGTCATTTCCGGTCTCGGAAGTGACAAACGGGACTGGGGAAGTTCGATCGAGCGGCGCAGAGAACCCCTCTGTGCCGCTCAGAAGATCAGGGTCGGGCGGCCACCCCCGCGGAGAATCGTGTAAGGGGGCGCGACCCGGCTTTGGATGCATCGCTACTTTCCTACCTGCTTCTGATTCGATGTTTAGAAGCGGGCCAAGTTGAGGGGGGGGGGTTTCACGAACTTCTGTCTCTAAGACAGACCATGGTTTGCAATTATTATTTTTTAAAAAAACAACACTAAGGAAATGTGTGCAAATTGCACTATTTGCACAATTTATGTAACTTTATGCAATTTGAGTAAATCATGGTATTTTGCATATTTTGCACAAATCAGCACCTGAAAAGCACATGGATCTAGTGCAGTTTGCATAAGCCATGTGCTAGATACACATGTGTTGCGGGTGCTGATTTGTGCAAAACATGCAAAATACTGCAATTTATGCAATTTGTGTAAAGTTACACAATTTGCATAAATTTGTGCAAATTGTGCTATTCACACAAATTTCCTTAGAGTTTTTTTAAAATGTGCAAACTGCAACCTCTCTTAGAGATGGAATTTTGCGAGCTGGCTTGCCTCGCATCATAGCGAGTCGGCACCAGCACAGGGCTGGCGAACTGAAACCTGTGGAGGGGCATGAATTGTGAAATTCCATCGAATTTTCAACCCCCCCCATCAGATTCCTCACACTTCCCTAGTTTAAACAGCACACTTTCAGAATGCTTGAACCGGGCTTCTATAGCAGTCACATACGTGACACCCTTAAGATCTTGTGACATTACCAGAGCGGTGTAGGAGGGGCACAAGCCTGAGTGGCTGCCATGTCACTAAGGAGAATGTATAGAAATGTAATAAATAATAAATAAATAAATGTAATAAACAATAAAATTATGTCAGAAGGGGATCTCAGAGAGAACCTGCCCTTCTCTGCACCCCCACTGTGTTAGGATTCTGGGTTCCTCTTACATGTCCTGTAGTTCAAGGGCAGGTAGGAGACGGGCCTTCCGCTATGGAATGGGTTTCCCAGAGAGGAGCACCGATCATTCCTTTAACTCTTAGGAAAAGCTGTAAGGCTTACCTTCTTAGAATGGAGATTATATTGCTTCCCCCCCTTTGCTGGGTTTGGGTAATGATTTTTTTTATATGCTGGCTGCTGTTTTAGCCAGTGTGACAAGTGTGGCTTCATTTTTATATGTGGTTGTAGAGATGGGGGATATATAGATAGGTAGATAGCTTAAACGGTACCACTTGATCAATCAGAAGACCATAGATTTGCTAGTTGTTGTTTCACAGCTTGATTACTCAGAAATAATCCAGGAGTATGCAAGGGGAAAAATCATAATTTCATTTGTGTTTTGTCATTTTGCCATCAGAGACCTCATCAATTACATTCCTCATTTCTAATAACCTTCTGTCCATTATGCTTTTTGTTATTCACATTTGTTTTCATTTGTTGCTTTTTTTCCTTCTTAAACTTCTATTTTATGTTTATCGGCAGCGGTGGAACAAACAGAGAATTTCAGCTGCTGCCTCCTGGCAGCCGTCATTTTATTTGCCCTGGATGTTGTGTCCTTCTGGAGCATTCTGGGAGGGAGGGATATGGCTAACACACCCAAAAAAATGATGCTGCCAGCGGTGGCAGATGCCACACACACCCCACAGCTCACAACATCAGGAAAATAACATAGATGCCTGGAGGCAGCCACTGAAAAGACCTCTGCTGCCACTGGATGGATGTGAATGGAAAAAAAGAAAATGAATGTCACTCACACCTATTAGTTATTGATAGCGTTTATTCTGTAATGAATAAAAATTACACTGAATGTGGCCCATCTGGCTCAATTTTTCATTTTTAATTAAAATAAATGCAAAGCTCTTGAATAATCCCTTTCTCCTTAACTGAGGATGTGAGGTGGGAAAGAGAAGTTACACCTACAGTGCGGCTATGATGGAACATCCCCATCTATTTTAGTGCTGCTCCATATTGGGGAATGCAAATGGAATCCATTATTTTCTCTTACAGTACCCTCCTGCTACAAGCATCCTAAAACTGCTGCCCAGATGCTCACATTTGTAAGGCCAGACACAGTCTCATCATGTTATTCCTAGAGCAGGTTCATACAAGTATTAAGCTTGCATGTGTGAATGAACCATCACAGATCTAACACCTTGGCAGAGCTTTCATATCATATATGACATCATCTCAAACACAATGCTTTTCAATTCAATGTATATATTCAGTGTTGTGTACTAATGTATGAGAGTTCCATTTAGGGGATGAAATCTCATCAGATTTTTCCAGTTCAGCCCTGGCACATTTTGTCCCCCCCCCCCCCAATGTCAACTTGATCTGTAGTGAGTCGATCCAATATGTGGATTCCATTTCTCATTTAAATGGCTTCAATTTGCTCAAATTGGATCCTTTTTGTGGGGGGAATGTAATGAGAGCCAGTGTGGCGTAGTGGTGAGAGTGTTGGACTGGGACCAGGAGCTGACTCCAGTCACAAAAGCTGCTGCTGCTCCCTGCCTTTTTTTGTTTGTTTGTTGGTATCTGTAATTATTTCTGTTGTATTTTATTGAATATTTAGTGTTTTTTTAAATATTTTTTAACTTGTATTGCTGTTCTTATATTCTGTAGATTTTTTTTAATACTATATTTAGTGTTCCTTGATGTTTTGTGTTCATGTCTTTTAGATTGTGAGCCTGAGGGCAGGGACTGTCTTATTATTAATTTGTGTAAGCCGCTCTGAGAGCCTTTTCTGGCTGAAGAGCGGGGTATAAATGAAATAAATAAATAAATAAATAAATCTGGGTTCTAGTCCCCGCTCAGCCATAGAATCATAGAAAAGTAGAGTTGGAAGGGGCCTACAAGGCCATCGAGTCCAACCCCCTGCTCAATGCAGGAATCCAGGTCAAAGCATCTCTGACAGATGTCTGTCCAGCTGCACCTTGAATGCCTCCAGAGTGGGAAACCCATGAAACTCACTGGGTGACTTTGGGCCAGTCACTGACTCTCAGCCTAACCTACCTCACAGGGTTGTTGTGAGGAGAAAATGGAGAGGAGGGAGGAGAGGATTATGTAAGCCGCCTTGAGTTCCTTGCAGGAAAAAAGGACAGGTATAAATATAATAAATAAAAAAATATTATATTTTTTTAAAAAATTTTTTATTGGTGATCTTATGCAAGTGTGCATGATTGCAAGCCCATCTGTCCTCTATGTAGCCCCACTAGAGGCATATTCCCCTCTTGTAAATATCCTTGTCAGTTTCATCCTCTCCATACACTACTTTGTTTAGCCCAACAGAACCATATTCTGTACTTGTCAGAGAACTTGTCAATTTCATCCTCCACTTTGGGGCTTCTGAGTGAAGTGGGAGGTTCTTTGACAAGTTCTTTGACAAGTATTACAAAAGGGGAATATGACTCTTTACCAGAAGGGAATAAGCCTCTTTACAATATTTACAAGAGGGGAATATGCCTCTGTGAGGCTACATAGCAGTCAGGCAGATTTGCAATCATGTGCACTTGCACAAGAGATCACCAATAAAAAATAATTTAAAAAATTACAACCCCATTTGTGCACATTTCAAGACCACCCATCCCCCCCTATAAAGATCCAATTTGTGCAAGTTACCATTTGTGCAATTTGCGGGACCTGAAAAAAAATGTGCAAAACATTTCTGAAACTGGAAAAAAAAAAAATCAGTTACAGTCCGCTGCCACTTACCAGAATGGAAACACTCTGGAATCCTGTTGGGCTTAAATGGAATCGCATTATCAGCATTGCACATCCCTAGGTGGGTCTTTAGCTGCTAAATATATATATTGAATACATGTGTGAGTCAGCCCATAGATCAACCTCTAGTTTCCTGCAGTTAAGGATTTTCATTTTAAAGTGGCATAGCATTTAACATAAATTAAGTGCTGTATGAATTAATAAATACAGGAATATAAGTGCTATGCTAGATCAGACCAACGGTCTGTCTAGTCCAGAATTCTGTTCACACAGTGGCCAAACAGCTGCCAAAGTTCCAGCCCTTTGATAATTTTAGAATGCAATCCTATGCATGCTTAGACAGAAAAAAGTCCTACAACACCCAGCATGCCTCAGCCAGCTGTGCTGTCAGAATTGTAGGACTTTTTTTCTGTCTAACCATGATAGGATTGCACCCTTAGTTGCAGTTTTCTGTACTTACCCCAACTTTACATTATCCTTTTTTTAAAGTGTGGTGACCAGAACTGTAAACAGTATTCCAAGTGTGGTTGCACTATAGATTTGTATAAGGGCAGGATGATCTTGGCAGTTTTATTTTCGATTCCTTTTGTAATTATGCCTTAACATGGAATTTGCCTTTTTCACAGCAGCCACACATTGGCTTGATGTTTTCATCAAGCTGTCTGCTACAACCCAAAGATCTCTTTCTTGGTCAGTCACCGCTAGCTCAGATCCCATCACAATTAATACTTGAAGTTGTGATTTTTTGCCCCAACATGCATCACATTACACTTGCTTACATTTTACTGCATTTGCCCTTTTGATGCCCATTCTCCCAGTTGGGGAGATCCTTTTGGAGCTCCTCCCAATCCCTTTTTGTTTTAACCTCCCAAAATAATTTGGTGCCATCAGCAAACCTGGCCATCTCACTGCACACTCCTAATTCCAGATCATTTATGAACCTCTAACAATAATAATAGAATCCAGCTCCATATAATTTAAATCATTGTTAGATGTGACATACGATGGCATAGATCCATGTGGGATACTATTTTATTAGGGCTCACTTCATTGTTTAGTGCCCTTGCTTATATATCCAGTTCACATTATATTTAATGGCTGATTATAACCCCGAAAACAATGGAGCTGTTACTTCTATTTATGCCTAACTGCAGCTCTGCAAAACATCCTAGATAAACCAGTCTTTGAGTTGTTGTTTAACTTTTCATTCATTTTGAGACAGACTCAAAAGGACTATGTGGGAACTACTATTTGGGTAGAAATCAGGGTCACTTCACAAAGCGGATTATCAGTAAGCTCAGGACTACAAAAGGCAGACCTTCTTTGGACAATGTACAATTGGCTTATGGAAACCACTATCACAAAATTGTGATGGCCTTCATTTAGATGGCTTTTTCTAAAAACTTTTTTAAAAAAACACAATAACTCACGGAAGATGAATATCAGCGGGTATTAGTCAGGATAGCTAAATAAAACCTGAATGTTCATTCTGACTTTAACACCAGAATTCATGTGGCCATCATTGCTACAGTTCTAGAGGAAGTTAGCACTGTCTGGTCTAGTTTTTTGTGGGATCAGTTTCTATTGTTCTGGCCAGAGAATGGGGACCAGGTACTTGGAGAGGTTTGACCAACCATCTGTATCCTCGACCTAAAAGAGATTGACCAGGTGGGTCCAGGATCTTATTAATACCTCTCCACTGAGAGAGAGAAAAGCCCCCATTGCTTTGAAGGAGATGGTTGTGAGACCCCTTTGTAACAAGTCCTCTTTGGACCTGGAAGATTGTAACAACGAGGCAGTGGAGGCTGATGGCCACCAATGTCAGCAGGGTGGTTATCCTCCACTCTGGGTTGTAGTCTGAACTTTTAAGGAGCTATCCATGGTGCTGAACCTATTTTGGGATGGGGGAGTATGTTCAGTATCATGGATAGGTCCTGTAAAGTTCAGACTAAAACCCAGAGCGGACACACACTGCCCCACTGACACGGGAGCCACACGCCTCCGCTGGCTAGGGCTGTGCACCGATCAGTTCAGACCCCAATATAGCAGTTCAGAAAACAGCCCGATCCAGCTTGTTCTGATTTGGGGGCCAGCCACTGGGACTCAGATCCAAATCTGAATCTTGACTGGGAAATCCAGCCATGCTTCCCATTGACTATCACTGGAAATCAACAAGTGGATATAACTTCTTCTTTTTTTCTCCTGTTGGTCAGAACTGGATGAAATGTGTGGGTGTCAGGACCGGTGCAGGGCAGTTTGGCGCCCCAGGCGAAAAAATATTTAGCGCCCCCCCTCTCCAAAGCAGAAAAAAAAAAACTGCGCCGCCACCACCAACCTACCTTCCCCCCCGCCCTGGCTGCTGCGGCTGCTGCTGCTGCTGCTGCTGCTGCTACTGCTGCTGCTGCCTCCTCCTCCTCTCTGAAGCGACGCGACGGGACCCCCGCGCTGTTTTTTGCCGGGGGAAACCATGGCAACAGGGCTGTTTAAGCCCTTCTGCCCTGGTTCCTCCCGCCAAAACAACGCGGGCGGGGCTCCGGAAGCGACGCGACGAAAGTAGGTGACGGGGGGTTGGGGGGTCGGGGGGGTGGCGATGGCGGTGGGAGGCGCAGCGGCAGCGAGCGGGTGGGCGGGGGGAGGCGCAGCGGCGGCGGGCGAGCGAGCAGCAGCGAGCGAGCGGTGGGTGGGTGGGCGGGGGGAAGCGCAGCGGCGAGCGAGCGGGCAGGCGGGGGCGGCGCGGCGGTGGCGGCGGCAGGCAGGAGGTGGGAGCAGATCCTGGCGGGGGCGGCGCAGCGGCGGCGGAGGCCTGGCGGGGCGGCGCAGCGCAGCGAAGAGCACACTTTTCCAGCTCCCTCTTCAGCCGCGACCCCATCTTCAGCCAGCGCCCTCTTCAGCCGCGCGCCCTAGGCAACTGCCTAGTTGGCCTAGCGGTAGCGCCTGCCCTGGTGGTGTAGTAGCCCTTTATGTGGGGATTAGGCCTGTCAAATCTCAGAAATATAGGTGCACAGAGAGGGAAGGGTTGTGCTACATGCCTTTAAAGTTCGATATATATTTTTAAAGGAACTGCTGATATTTTTTTCATTTCTTGGCAGAGTGGTTGTACAATATGGTGTGTGTGTGCTTTTTGCACCAGCATTACCACTAGAGACCCAAATGGATTCAGTGGCTTGGAGCACCCATCACCAGCTACAGTTGGTTCATCAACTGTGGCCTTTCCTGGATAGGGATAGCCAGGCCATGGTGATGTACGCTGTAGTAACCTCCTAGATGGATTACTCTGATGTGTTATATGTGGGCCTGCCCCTCCCCCCCTTAATGATCTATGCTATAGTAACCTCCTGGTTGGATTACTTTGATGTGTTATATGTGGGGCTACCCCTGAAAATGGTTTGGAAGCTTCAACAGATGGTTGTACAGTTTTACAGATGTACAGATGGATTACAATAGTACAGATGGATTACTTTGATGTGTTATATGTGGGCCTGCCCGCCCTTGATGATCCACCCCTGATCTGTCATTTTTGGCCGATCCTCCTGGTGCATCCGCTGGGAACTGGCTTCATCGTGCATGGGCCTTGTCCCATTGGAGAAGGTCTGCACACAGTGAAGCCACTTTGCCTGCCCGACTCCTTCTCCCACACCAAGCCAAAGGGGAAGGTGCCACGCAGACGAGTCCCCCACCTGCCTGCCTCCCCCACTGTTATCTCTGATCTGTGATTGGAGATTACAGTGGAGACTTCCCTGCACATCACTCACATCCTAGAAGAATCCACAAAGGCTCCGCAGCTCAGATGGGAAGCCATACAGGCCAGATTAGACTACGGGCTTGGGGGTTCCCCTCCCATGTCGAAATGAGATGTAACTAAGGCATGTGCCATGATGGTCAGATCTGTTATCTTTAAAACTGGGTGTCTTTGGCGGACTAGCCCTTGCTGTGCAAATATACCCCTGGCCACTGCTGAAACCTGGGCATTCCATTTCAAGGCTGAATCGAGGGGTACACCCAAACTGCAAACATAACCCTTCAAGGGGAATGCAACCCCATCCAAGACAGGTTGAATCCCTGTTCCCGGATATGCCTTTTGATTGACCAGGAGCACCTCTGTATTGTCTGGATCAAGCTTTTCTTTGTTCTCCCTCGTCCAGTCCATCACTGATATCAGACACTGATTTAGAAACTGAGCAGCCCTTTAGGAATCTACAGGACATGGACAGTCATTGCCAGTTACTAATGGACCATGCTACCACCACTACAAGGCCCTTTTAAAAGTTGACTCCTTTGTTGCTCAGTGGGCCATCATGGATTCATTAGGCATTTACAGTTTGAAAAGGGCTCAGGGAAGACCAGGATATACTAAAGTGATTTATTGCCATCCATTCACTGGGGTGCAATTTGTTGTCAATGCTCATGGATGCGACTTCTCCTACAAATTTCACATGGAGACGATTGCATGGAGGAGTAACTGGCTCCTTTTTCATGCTGCCCCCAGAACATCCTCCCTTAGCCTCCTGCATGAGGCTCCATTAATTTTACCTACCTAGAAATAAAGTTGGAATTGAGCAATCTCGGTAAAGTAATTTCATTATGGAAAAGCATGCTTACCCTGTCCCCGCGCTCACTTCCTTCCATATATTTCTGAAGCATTGCAGCAGGAAAGGCAGAGTTTGTGAATGTAGGGAATAAATAGTAACCTGCCATTTTCTATCACCCTCATTTTCAGTTGTGTGCATCCATTCATTAGGGCAAAAAATGGCTTGGATTTCAGCTGATATGTAAAGGCTCAATGAGTTGGTAAACTCACATGCAATGGAGGCTGGTGACTCCTGTTTTGGTGGGGCTCCTAATCTATTGCAGCTTTTATTTGGAGCTTTATAGGAGTTATCCATGGTGCTCCATGGTGGTGAACCTCTTTTGGGGATGGAGTTCAGAACCATGGATAGCTTCTATAAAGCTCCAAATAAAACCTGCAATGGATTAGGAGCCCCACCGACATAGGAGTCACCAGCCCCCCCCCCCCCGCTCACATGTCTGCCACACATCTACTCAGCCCCATTGAGTTCAGTGGATCTTTACTGTGAGCTAATTGTGAATATAATTGCAGCCTTAATTTGATAGATGGTGGTTGTAAGGATGCGATGCCTTGTGATGTCTTTGCCTGTTTATATCTTTCATATTTAAGGAATTTTATTCATAAAACAGCCATACAAACACTAAAACACATATATAACAAACAATATACACAGTTAAAAAGGACTTCCAATCTTCTCCACAGCTTAAGCAACCACAGTTATTCTTAAAACTTTTTTTTTTTAAATAATATTTTTTATTTAAAATTTTTAAACAATACAAAGAAAATAACACACACATATAACTAATATAGTGCTCCCATCACCATGGGACCAAATAATACAATGACTCTATAATTGTTCATTATTCCAAAAATACAACATATCTTGACAGGGTAAACTCCCTTTCCCCTCTTAAAACTTTTTCTGTACAAAAAATCACTTTCAGTTATGGCAAACAAAAACAAAAGATCCCAAAAGAGGACACAAGAAGTCTCACCCTATCTTTCAACTATTTAAGAAATGAATAAATGAAAATATAAAGGTATTAATGCTCTCAGATTTCAAATGGTCATATTTGCTGCTGCCATAATCTCTATATCTGCAGTTTATATTACCGGTTCCATAAGTTTTCATGTACACACCTCACCATAGGTTTTGTAGTCTTATTGGTGCATAATAAGTTAGATCTCGGCTCTACAGCATAGAGATACAGAGCATTTTCATGATAAAATGTGCAGTGGATCTGACAAAAGCCATGCGGAATTCAGTTAGTCTCCACAAGTTCACAACAGCAGCGTGATTACTATATGCACAGAAATGGAACGGTCCAGCAGTGCCTACGACAGAAGAACGGTTGGTCAAGATGCTGGAGCTGGCACAGATGGCCAAACTCACATCGTTAATCAGAGAAAGGGCAACATCCACGTTTATTGTTGAGTGGAAACCTCTAATTGACTTTTTGCAGAGACTGGAAAATAATGATTTGTTTGTTTGTGGGTTTATGGAATAATAAGTGAATTTGGGACAACGGGAAGAAAGAGATTTCTCATTCCAATTATCGAGTAAGAAAAATTATTGTTACTTATATTTGCTGTAGAAAAAAATTGGAGGCCTATTTTGTTTTGTTAATTGTTATATGTTTGATATTATGTGTTTGTTTCACATAGAAATAAAATTTAAAAGTTCCACAAGTTCAAAAAACCCCACAACCTTCTGAAATAGCAAATCTCCAGATATGAACTCTCTTTGGCACCATGGCCTTCCAATATCTAGTCCTCTGATGATAAATACACATCTGTTGTGTTCAATTAGTTTTAGTCTATGGGCAGCAGTCCTTCCCTAAATTTCTTACACAACAATTGCACATGATAGTGTTTTCCGCTTCAAAGCATTTGCCGTTTGTAACGCACACCAAGAGGAGCTCAATAGGATCAGCGCTAAATATATCATTTGCAGGGGAGGGGCTCGTTGTTGGTTACATCTGGCTACAGCATGAACAGATGTTAAGTGAAGGTTAACACAGTGTATAATCTTTGGGAAAAAAAGATGTCCCCACTGGGACTTCACAGTGGACCAGACTTGAAACATGTAGATGTTAAATTGTAGTGAAAAGGCAGGAAAAATCACACATTTCGTAGTACTCTATAAAGTCGTACATGATCTCAGCTGTGCATTCATGTAATCACAGTACCGGTGTGTGTGTGTGTGTGTGTGTGTGTGTAAGTCATGGGATCCAATCCCCACGAAAGCAACCTATATTCCACAGAATAGGTGAGATGTACAATTTTATTTTATTTATTTATTACATTTATACCCCGCCTTTTTTCCTGCAAGGAACCCAAGGCGGCTTACATAATCCTCCTCCTCCTGCTCTCCATTTTACCCTCACAACAACCCCTGTGAGTCAGGTTAGGCTGAGAGTCAGTGACAGGCCCAAAGTCACCCAGTGAGCTTCATGGCTGAGTGGGGAACTAGAACCCGGGTCTCCCGAGTCCCAGTCCAACAATCTAACCACTATACATGAAGAAAACAATAAATTGAGTTATTTATTTACGTTATTTGTAGACCACTCCATATCTAGGCAGTTTCCAGAGCAGTGAACAGTAGAAAGATAAAACAGATAAAAAGAATAAAAACAATACATTGAAAACAGGATAACATTTAAAACCATGGCTGGTCATCAAGAGAGGCTTCCCGGAACAAAACCATCTTCAGCAGGCACCAAAAACAGCACAGTGTTGCTGCCTGCCTGACCTCCAGGGGCAGGGAGTTCCATAGAAGTGGAGCCACCACACTGAAGGCTCTTCTCCTGGTGAACTCCAGTTGGGACATAGGTCCATGTGGAACCACCAGGAGAATGTCCTCCAATTGGAGCATGAGCTGCTAAAAGAGCAGGGTAAGTCTGGAGGATGGCTAGCCCAGTAGTTGTTGCAAAAGGAATGGTCCAGGGGCACAACAGTGGCAGTGCTGTGAGAATGAAAAAGGACCCATTTCAACTATTTCATTCTATCACACCTGGAAGCCCAGAACCAGTTGGGTCAGGGATAGGCAGCCTGGTGGCTGCCAGATGTTTCAGATGACAACTCCCATATGCCAGTTTGGTTAATGCTCAGGGATTATGAGAATTGTAGTCCAAAACATCTGGAGGGCACTTGGTTGTCTGCCCTTGAATCAGGTAATGGTGGGTGGATAGATGGGACAATGGGCTATGAGATAGTGACTGGCCCATGCTCACCCAGTGAGCTCCATGCCGAATGGGGACTGGAACGAGGTCATCCCAGTTCTAATTTTGAGCCTCTACGCACACATACAGAGAGAGAGAGAGAGAGAGAGAGAGAGAGAGAAATTTTCCCCAGCCCACATTACCTCTCCTCCATGGGCGGAGGGGGATCAGGATCTTAACACCTCCCTTCCCTTGCCATGAAGGCTTTCTTCTCCCAGCTAGGAGAGGAGAGATGGCTGCTCTAGCCCACCAACTCTGAGACTTCATTATTTTAACAAAAATAACATTATCGAGAGGGAAATCACAGAGTCTGGTGGGTAGAAAATGGGCTGCAGGAAAGACCCCTGAGGGTTTCATGTGCTCCAAGGGTTCTCCACCTCTGCTCTAACCACTACATCACAGTGTCACTGGCTAACTACGCATTGGCAGCCAAGAAACCATGGGCCACTAAATATTAAGAACGATGCTGTTTTATCAGTGCCCGGTAATTCTGATTATAAATGGTTATAAATTCTGTTTATGGATTATTATAACTGTGATTTTAATATGCAATTCTGATTTACTATTAGTTTTTTCAGGATTTTATTGTACTTTGCAAAGGCCTGTGGCCATATGCAATAAAGACTTTGTACTTGTACGAACCACTACATCATGCTGGCTATCAGTAGGATCACCTTCCCTGAGATGATGATGATGATGATGATGATGATGATGATGATGATGATGATGATGGCCTGCGGCTCAGGCTGGCTCAGCTTGTCTGAGCGTGGAAAGCTAAGCAGGGTCAGGCCTGGTTATTACTTGGATGGGAGACTCCTCCTCTAGTTTCCTGCATTGAGCAGGGGGTTGGACTCGATAGCCTTGTAGGCCCCTTCCAACTCTATGAAATGAAATGAAATGAAATGATGATGATGATTTTTACAAAGAGGTAACATAAGAAGAGTCCTGTTTGGTCAGACAATTCAAGGCCCATTTCGCCCAGCACCCTGCTTCCTGCAGTGGCCAACCAGGTGCCTCTGGGAAGCCCATAAGCAGGGCTTGAAGGCCACAGCCCTCTCCCAGGGCTTGTCCAATTCCCTGGCACAGTGTTCTCCAACCTTGGGTCCCCAGATGTTTTTGGCCTACAACTCCCAGCATGCCCCAGCCAGCATAGCTGGCTGGGGCATGCTGGGAGTTGTAGGCCAAAAACATCTGGGGACCCAAGGTTGGAGAACACTTCCCTGGCATACTGGCCCTGAACATGGAGGGTCCATAAATCCTCTGTGACTAACGACTACTGCTTGCCTTTCCTCAATGGATGTCTCTTTTTAGGGTCATCTAAATGAACATCCTGTGGGATTGAATTCCATAGATCAGGATAGGTACTGAATGCGCTACCCCACCCCCGGGACACCTTTCTTGGTGTCCACCAAAGTGCTTTACCCTTCCCAGTTAAAAAAAAAAATCACAAACTTCCTTACCGGCAGCAGGGATTGCTGTTGGTGCTGAAAAGTGTCGGTTCAAAGGAACTGTTCAGCGTGTTGGGACTCAGACTTGTTCTTTGCCATGCCTCCCATGGCAGCCATTTTGTGGCGGTGCCCAGGACAGTTTCTCAAATTGCGAAAAGTGCCCATGGCCCAAAAAGGTTGCCTACAGTTGCCACATATTAATTATGCATTGTGTGAAGAGAATCCCCTTCCCCCACCAACGCGTAGCTGTTGGTGGGAGGACTATTTGCACGCGCAGAGGAATGAGAGGTGAGGCTGTTCAATTTAGAAACCACCTATGGGCTCAAGGCGGGGGGAGGAGCGGTGGAGGCCTTTATTAGGCAGCGTTGCTCCACCCTCTGCCTCTTTTCTCAAAGCAGCTCCCTCCCTCCCAATTCACAGTGTGGGATTTCTGGTCGCCGGTTGACGGGGCCGAGTAGGAATTTTGGCTCACCATTGCTGATTGGCCTGGTGGTGGTATGCGTGTTTCGCCTACTCTACACTGTGTTCTTGGGTTGGGTGCTTTTTTGTTTTGCGTAGTCTCCCTGATTTGGTCACATTGGCGGTAAGTGCGGGTTTTAGGCAGTGGGGTGAGGTTCGGTGATCATCCCACGGCACCTTTCAGGTGACTGGCGATACCTTAGCCTCACCTGAGCCCAGTTTCACGGCACGGCCAGGGAGATAGGGTCCGCCTTTGAGGCCAATTCCTCTCACCCGCATGGCGTTTCATGGCCCCGTGCGGTGACATGGAGGAGGCCTTCCGACACCGCATGATGTAAAATTGGGGAGTGGCGAGTTACAGCGCCACACCTCCGATTGGGATGCTTCGCCCATTGAAGGGTATACTGGCCGAGAGCCGGTTTAGCTAGCACCCGCACTCGTCCCTTCCCAGATCCTCGAATCAATAAATGTGGCCCATAATTTCACCATCATTCTGTGTCTCGACTCTTATTTCCTCTTTTGCGCGCGCAAATATTATTTTCTCTGTCCTGAATCTAGAGTCAGTCAATTTCAATGGATGACCCTGATTTTTAGGATCTTGATAGGAAAGAACAAAACAAAGCAAAATCTCTCTGTCTCCATTTTTCTGCAACATGCATAATTTTTACAAACCTCGTATCACATTGCCTCCCCTCCACCATCTTTTCTCCCCCTTATCTAAAAAGCCCTAAATGATTTGTTCTTTCCTTGTAGAGGAAGTTGACCAGACACCTTTAGCTACTGGGTGATCTGCTTTATGGCAGTGGTGCTGTTAGGTAATTTTAGACTCTGGATTTAATGGTCTTACACTGAGCCCACCCCCACTTTAGTTGATAATGGTATTATTTCTTTTTCTTCAAAGTGGTAAGTCAGTTCTGTAACGTTTGGGGTCCCTCCTGCTGAGTGTGACCCTCGAAACCTGCCTGTGAGACCTGCCCTGATGGCAGCACCACCTCAAGATGTGTGTGTGTGTGTGTGTGTGTGTGTGTTTCTGTCTATGTGTGATCCCGTCCTGCATCAGGAATAGATGATCCACTGATGGCATCAGCCTATACAAGTCTATTCAGAAGTAAGCTCCATTGAGATCAATAGGGCTTACTCCCAGGTAAGTCAGTATAGAATTGCAACCTAAGTCTCTGTTCCAGATTTTTCTTTAAAAAAATATTTATACCATGAGTATTGTGAAGTACTCCAAAGGCTAGATTATGAGTAATGCCTGAAAGTTTCCATGTGTACCCCAAACGACCTTGCATAGGAGGGCTCCAGGGAACTACAGTGTATTTTCGCTATCTTGATCTCTGCCTCTTTATCACATAATATCACTTCCCACAAGTAAATGTCAGTGGTTATGGCTGCATTTTCACTCTTGATTGAACAGTTCAGCTAGAATGGAAATGTGAAGCAAAATTTCAGGGAGTGAATAAAACACCCCAACCCCAACCCCAAAACGGAGGACAAAAGCATTTATCTGCTCCATTTTACTGTAAGGTAGTGGTGGACAGTTTCTGGCATCAATTCAGATAAAAGGAACAAGGAGGTAAAATGGTTGAGCCCGTTAATCACATTCCTGATATCCCATATGTCTATTGCAAGAAAACATATTTAGGATTCTATTTAGCTGCAATCCTATGCACACTTACCTGGGAGCAATCTCAATTGAACACAGTGGGTCTTACTTCCCATGAAACATGCATAGTAGGATCTCAGCACCTGCAAGTAAGCTTTACTGTACAAAAGAGGACTTCCGTCTGAATAAACATTCATAGAATTGGACTTTGCAATAGTTATATTGCGAAGTTCCTTGAACAACTATTGATAGCTTCACGCTCTCCAGCAAGAATAGATGGACTCAGCAGCCATTCAATTTGGCTGCAGCAGAGAAAGAGGTGAGACAGCAGGGCCCCCTCCGTCGGCCTGGCTGGGACCAATTGCTATTTGCTCTTCCCCTCTGTTATGGAGAAGCTCAGCCATGCTGGCTTACACATGTTATTTTTAGGCATCAGTCTAGCACAGTGTTCTCCAACCTTGGGTCCCCAGATGTTTTGGCCTACAACTCCCAGCATGCCCCAACCAGCTGGCTAGGGCATGCTGGGAGTTGTAGGCCGAAAACATCTGGGGACCCAACGTTGGAGAACACTGGTCTAGCACCTTATCTAATGTATCCATGTTGTTCCAGGAGGCTGTGTGGGCAGGAGAGCCATGGCAGCTAGCAGCAAAAGGTTGCTTCCAAATGGTAAATGTGCAGCTACTAGCACTTAATGTACCTAAAATTCACGACCTGTGTTTCCTCTACTCTAATTGAATGAATAGGACTTAGCCTCATGTGAGCATGCAAAGCATGGGAACTCCAAATATATGGAGATGCCTACACCTCATGGTCCACCCATTCCTCATGATCTCCTCCTGGTGGTACCCCTCCATGTGAAGCCAGACCCATGTTTCCAGGCTCAGAGCTTTCCTCTTGCTTGCATTACATTGCTTCCTTTTCCACCCAGATAAGAGCTTCATCCCATGTAACATTTCCACTCTGTGGTCGCAGTCACAATATTGGGCCTGTAGGCCTTTAGGAGTTGGTCCTTGTGAGAGCCATGTATCACCGTGGGAGTAAGTAGCAGGGCTGTTATGAGTTGCTGGCTTTAAGCTCAGTGGTTAGCTAGGCTCAGAACTAAAGGCATTTTACTGAGGCTCTACTAGAAGCTAAGCTGGGCACCATCTGGGATTCACTTTAATATTCAGGAGGAGGCCTTTCATTTCCCCCCACCTTGACTTTCTTTCTCTCACTTTCACCTAATATCTCTCTATATATCTTCCTAGTATGGCCAACCCTGTGCCATTGAAACTTGACACTTTCCCCTATTGTGAATATGCCTCAAAATACCATTCAGCTATTACTCTAAGCACCCTCCTTGCTTGGCAAACTATAATTCCCCATTTCTGTCTTCCGTTGCTCCATCACTGCTATTAGGGACCTAAGGGAAGAAGCTGTC
The DNA here is from genome assembly GCA_021292165.1 of Shinisaurus crocodilurus. Lineage (NCBI taxonomy): Eukaryota > Metazoa > Chordata > Lepidosauria > Squamata > Shinisauridae > Shinisaurus > Shinisaurus crocodilurus. The sequence goes on along the minus strand of CM037879.1, from coordinate 28,659,295 downwards.
ATTCTATAGCTGAGGGTAGTGATCTAACCAATCTTTTCATTCTGTAACTATTTTGGTATAGTTGAAAAGTGTATTTTTTTTTATTCTTAACCTTTGCCTGTTTTTTTATCTAATATTTTCACCATATCTAGCATAGCCTACTATCTACCATGTGAACATCATGCCTCTGCCCAAGATCCTTGTATTTCCGTAATGGTCCAGTACACATATACCAATGCGTGTATGAATACACGCGTGATTGAGGACCCATGGTAGCAGTTACAGTATCACTTTTCAGAACTCTTTCCCTCAGTGGTCATTGTACTTGAATTTGCTTATCTTCCTTTTTTCCTCCCCGTCTCTCTCCTCTCTTCTCTCATGTCTATTAAATTGAGAGCCATTATTTTAAACTGTAAACCACCTGGAGTTCTTGGACTGAAAGGTGGTATATAAACATTGTAAGCGAGTGAACAAACAAATAGAAGCCTGGTGCTTGTTTTCACTGAAATATAATTTTTATCTGCCTGCAAGTGCAAGTAAGTTATTTTGATATTTGCAAGGTTGCAAGTGATTTATTTTTATATACTGTTTGGGTAAGTATCTCAAAGATGATATAACAAGGCAGATACACAAAGGAAGAAATATATTTGCAGAAATAATAGGGGCAGGATACACATGTCTTGGCCCACTGTGGAAAGTACCTACTTCCACTATGGGTTTTAGATAAAGACCAAGCGTTTTTCATGGCACAGGACTGAGAGCCCTCTGAGATGGAGGTTTCTAGTGGTGGCAATGACGCCAGTGAAAATTCAGAACCAGTTCCCAGACTTTCACAAGTGCCCCTCTCCACCTTGGATCCCATACCCCACCCTCTTGATTCCCAGGAGGCACCCCAGAGAATTCCCCAACCAGCTCCTTGCTCCCCGGAACCTCACCACTCAGAAGAAGCTAGTTACGGTGAGAAAGGACATTGGCCCTTTAAGAAAACCAGATGCAGCACTTAAGGAGGTGGGGCTCTCAGAAGGACTCTCCTAGCCTGGCTGTAAAACCCCGCAACTTGCTCTAAGCCAGTGCTGCTGGGTGATTTGTCAGTACTCTAGCTGCAGGACAGCTCTCTGTGACCTGGCCTGAACTCACTCCAAGTCCTGGGCTGGTACTTGCAGTGCTAGCCATGGTGCTAAAACTGCTCTTATTCCAGTCCCACATTGTGCCTTCTCACCTTAGGCATCACCCAGAGCAGATGACAGGATCGCAGATGGAACAGGACAGAATTGCATCAGGGTTTGATATCACTGGGTACTTGCTGAGGCCAACATTCCAGGAGGGGTCCCACTGCTAATCCCTGGAGCTCTTCCCCTTTGCTGTTGATGCCTCTTCAGTTGTCTGCAACTCCAGTCCATGTCCTTTGTCAATGCTGGCTGGAGCTTCAGGAAGTTGAAGTTCAGAACATCTGGAGGGCACCAGGTTTCCTAACCCCTGAGCTAGGGGAATAGGAGAATCTAGAAAGCAAAGGCACTGCAGAATACCTTGCTCATAATAATACATTTTCTAGTGGTGTGCCCAAACAGGTAGCCACATGGCACCTATGTATTACCCACACCAATCCTCCTGCTTTCCTGATGTTGGGAATGACAGGCTATGGGCAGAAAATGCAATCAACAGAGCAAAATATAGAATCATAGAATCATAGAAAAGTAGAGTTGGAAGGGGCCTACAAGGCCATCGAGTCCAACCCCCTGCTCAATGCAGGAATCCAGGTCAAAGCATCTCTGACAGATGTCTGTCCAGCCGCACCTTGAATGCCTCCAGACTGGGAGAGCCCACCACCTCCCTAGGTAGTTGATTCCATTGTCTTATTGCTCTGACAGTCAGGAAATTTTTCCTGATGTTTAGGTGGAATCTAGGTTCCTGTAACTTGAGCCCATTATTCCGTGTCCTGCAAACTGGGATGAACGAGAAGAGATCTTTGCCCTCCTCTGTGTGACATCCCTTCAAATACTGGAAGAGTGCGATCATATCTCCCCTCAGTCTCCTCTTCTGAAGGCTAAACATGCCCAGTTCTTTCAGTCTCTCCTCATAGGGCCTTGTTTCCAGTCCCTTTATCATCCTTGTTGCCCTCCTCTGAACCCTCTCCAGTTTGTCTATGTCCTTCTTAAAGTGAGGTGCCCAGAACTGGACGCAGTACTCAAGATGAGGCCTAACCAGTGCCGAGTAAAGGGGAATTATCACTTCCCGCGAGGTCCTGCAACCTCATCTGTTCTGGCCTGCAGTGTACCGTCTTTTCAGAAATCCATCCATTCTCCCCCTTTCCTCCCCCCTTAGATGATCAAGGGACAATGGAGGGCCTCAGCCACCTGGAAAGACCGTACCACCTCAAGGCACCTTCTATGTCTACCCCTTTTGTCTGTACTTCTTCCAGTCTTCTGTCTCCATCTGAAGCCAATCAGAGATGGCAGTTCCCATTGTCTTCCCAGGAGTACCCAATTAGCTTGGTAAGGATGGACAGATCTATCTCTCCATAGAGATGACATCATTTCAATGCATTTACACTTGTAAATGTGGAGAGGAGAATAGCTCTTTAATGATCAGATGCTTATCAAACATTGAAACCAGGCAATCATCTGGTAAATATAATACCTAACAATAGAGGCATTTCATCTCAGATCTTGGCAGCGTTTCTAACAGCTCAAGGGTTACAATACTAGCTTCTTGGGGGAAGCTAATGACAAAACCTTCATTAATTTCATGGGGATGAGGATTTTATGCCAGGACAGTCCACATAAAAGATGAAGAGAGAGATGGAAGCAAGATAATCTGCACGCATTTGCAGTGGGGGTGGAACTACATAGCACAACCCTGCAATCCCCTCAAGAATTCTTTCAATACATGGAGGGGCTCAGGTGAACCATCTTGGTGTCTTCAGTGTACCTAACCCTTGCTATGGTGATTATTTTAAATCACAATAAGCAGAAAATAGTTGGTCATGAACCAGAAATCTAGGTGTTTCAAACAATCACACATGATCTGAAATACAGCACCCTCGTGCTGCATAGAGTTGGGTGAGAAATTCACTTCATTGGGTAGTTTGTTTGTTTGTTTGTTTTTATTTACTAATGTACCTAGTCCACATCATAGAGTTGTGCCATCGAGTCCAACCCCCTGCTCAATGCAGGAATCCAGGTCAAAGCATCCCTGACAGATGGCTGTCCAGCTGCACCTTGAATGCCTCCAGAGTGGGAGAGCCCACCACCTCCCGAGGTAGTTGGTTCCATTGGCCTATTGCTCTGACAGGACATTTTTCCTGATGTCCAGGCAGAATCTGGCTTCTTGTAGCTTGCGCCCATTATTTCATGTCCTGCAATCTGGAATGATCGAGAAGAGATCCTGGCCCTCCTCTGTGTGGAAAACTTTCAAGTACTTGAAGAGTGCGATCATATCTCCCCTTAGTTTTCTCTTCTGAAGGCTAAACATGCCCAGTTCTTTCAGTCTCTCCTCATAGGGCCTTGTTTCCAGTCCCTTTATCATCCTTGTTGCCCTCCTCTGAGAACCCTCTCCAAGGAACACCTCTCCAAGGTGAGGAAACAGTTACAGTTCAGGTATGGAATCTGAAAATGGTACAAATGCATTTCTTCATTAATTGAGCATTGGGGGCTGGGGAAGATGATGCGTTCTCCCCCCTCCCCGCACTGCGCCCATATTAAAATGCATTATGTTGCTTTCAGAATTTGTGGGAGGGGAAGACTTGCTTAATCTTATTACTTTGTGGAGAAGACTGAGCACCTCCTAATGCTAAATCAGAAAGCTCCGACTTGCGCAGAGAGATTGTTGTTTGGAAAAGTTCAACAGAAAGCATATGGGGCTTTATTTTCCTTCTTTTCCTTTCCCCTGGTGTGAGTCAACAGTGATTTCTGAGTGTGTTTATCACGTAAATGTTAGCTGGCAAATTATTAGACAGTTGCCATGGCAGCAAAGGTCTAGTGCTGGTAGCATTCCCTTCCTGTAAGCAGTTAAGACAATGATCAGTCTTGCACTCTTATAGCTAACAGTCGGCTCCCAAGTGTGGAAGTGACAGATAACATAACACCTAGTTTTTACTGATCACAAAGCAATTTAGAAATATTTATCAGATGGGCTTTTGCTGTTCAAGTGCGTTTATGAATCTTATGTAGATAATGTATATGCACGGCCAAATTGAAAGCAAATATGTTCTCATTTCATTTCCAGCAGCTTCACAAAAGTAATAGAGATGTCAGTGTTTATCGGAGCACAGAGAGGGCGGCGGCGGGCGGGCGGGGAGATGGAGATGCCGGCCTGACATCTGAGCTGCATCTCTGCACCAAAGCGAAAAACCAGGGCTGGCATCAGGGACTACAGTGTCGGCTGTCAGAGCCAAGATGAAAACCTTGCTTCATTATAAGCTTACTGGCTGACCTTGGCTGGGAAGTTGGTTGCCTCGCAGATGCAGCCTCAGTTAACCATCTGTAAAATGGGGGTACATGTGACTTGCTTGGCAGGTTGGTCCAATGAGGCCGATGGAAAAAAGCATTTTGAAGGACTGTAGACAATGCATATGGGCACAGTGACAATGACTACAAATATTTTGAAGCAAAAAACAAAACACGTGTGGCATTATTTCTGAAAAAAGGAATGAAGAAACCATCCTTCTCCAGATAAGTAACATATTGGGGCTTGGCAAGATTTGATTTAACCAATTCTGGTACTTGGGCAGGGCCGGGGGGGTGGGGCCTAGGGCAGATCAAGGGGTGGAGCCTGGTGGAGTCCAGTGGGAGCAAAGTGAAAAGAAAAATGCTTTAACTCATGCAGCTGATGCTGGCAGATTGGCTGCAAAAAAGAGCTGCAGGGGCAAATAGCAGTGTGTGTGTGTGTGTGTGTGTGTGTGTGTGTGTGTGTGTGGAATTTCAGAAGGGAAACAGTAACCTTCCCTCCTGCCAAGATTACTGTTAGTTTTAAAAAAGCAGGAGGATCCCAAGCATGGGATTCAAATACATGTTTAACATCATGCCTAGTTTGATCTTGGGCATATGCGAGTTGCCCTAAAAAGTACGGAAAGCTGAAGAGATAAAATAGAGTACAAAACAATGTAAGTTGCTGCCACCAACAGACCAAAATACATAATGCAATTTCATCCCTCTGCAGACACACTACTTCTTTCAGTCAGTAGGTGGCAGCAACTTGCTTTAGTATAGCTTTCAAACGAGGGCTGCATGGCAATTAGAGATTTTAATCAATTATCTGTTTTCCTTTTCAGCAATTACACAGATTAGTCCATTTAAATTGAAATACATGTTCCCGTGCCTCAACAGGAAGTGCCCTTTCTGGTAACCTAAAGGAATAAGGCATGAGAATTTAGTAACAAGAGCACATACTTTCAGAAGGATATAAATATCTTTAATATTTATTTATTCTTCATCAAATCTGGGAGTACAGAATGTTTTCTCCCACAGTAGTAGACCAGAGCTGAGAGATGATTTTAAAGCAAACAAGCTCAAGACCCATCAGTACTACAGAAAATCCAGGGCTTGGTTTTCACGGAGGTAGTAATGTTGTCTCAGGCATATGAATCTGTCTTCTAGTCTTCTCCCTTCTTTCCTCTCTCCCCCCCCCCCATATATTTCTATGAATAGAAATTGTGTGCATGCACGTGTTTATATATGTGGAGGAGCATTCTGTTGCATGAGCCTTCCCTCCCACACATACACCAGTAGTCTGAAATGGTGCCGCTCAGAGACAGTTTTACCACCTCAGTGAGAGAACTTAACCCTCAGGCTAAAGAACATATTGACATGAATGTTAATGGAGCGCTGCCAGTTTCGATTGCCTGCAGTTGTTATCTCTACCAGAGTTTAACTCTGAAAGGCAAGTTTCTTGTGAGCTTTACACACAGACTGGAATCCCAACACCATTTGGATGTTTCTTTTTACCCATATTTGATGTGGGTATGAGACGTTCATTGCATCTGCTTCGTAGGGGTTTGCAAATCAGCAAAACTCGAGAGCACCATGAAGTTCTCCCAATTCCACCTCAAGGCTCCTTCCAACTCGAGTCTGTATCAAATTGTGAGCTTTGTTTTTTGTTTTTGTTTTCCTTTTCGCATGAAAATCCATGTGTATTCTCGTGCATATTTTCCCAAAGGTATGCATCAATTATGCGCATCTTTGAAATCCATGCATTCTTTTCCCATTGGTTAAAGCATATTTGCGCACACCTTTCAAAAGTACACATTTTTTCCATGTACATCTTTCAAATGTACGCATGCTGTCGAATGCATTTGTTTTGGTCCGCAAATCACATTGCAAGCTTGGAAATGTATGGACTTTGACCGCAGATTGCATCCAAGTCCATGTTCGATCCAGAAGATGTAAACTAGGTATATCCAGATCAAAAATGAACTGAAATTAATTTCTCATACATCTCTAAAAACATGGCTGGAAGGGTACCATTTTTTGGGCAGTCAGCATTACTCAGGGGAAGGGGCAATATTTAATCCGTGTTTAAAGATTTAGTTGATCTTTCACACTGATTAATGAATTGTGTTAATGAGTCAAATCTCCAGCCCTAGGATTAAGTAACATGCTAAGTACCGGTAAGCTACAGAGTACATCTTTAACCCAGTAGTTTTCACTCTTTAATGAACTTCAAACTTTAAAATATTGAAAAAAACACTTTCCCACTTTGACATGAGCTCTGTTCTTCCCTTGCTAGGGATAGGCCTGGCACTTGACTTGTGGCGCATGAGCCGAGCGCTGCTGCCGTGCGAACCGAACTGAGCGCGAGCCCCAGCTGAGGCGCTCGCCAGACTTCCGGGTCCCCAGCTCTATGTTGTTTACATAGAAAATGGCTGTAATTTGCGCAAATTTGGCCATAATTTGCACAAATTTGGCCGTTTTCTACATAAGCAATGTAGCGCCAGAACCCGGAAGTCACTTTCCCCGGCTTGGCTCATGAGAACGTGAGTCGAGCAGGGGAAAAGGTAGGGTGAGCGGAGCTCGGGGGGTTGAGCCCAGCGAGTTCGCCGGACTTCCATCCCCCAATCGAGCTCCGCGCACATCACATCCCTAGCAGAAATACAATATATTTCACCATAGTGAGGATGACTGTGGCCAGGTGACCTGTGTGCTGGCGACTCAGTTCAGGTGCTGAGGATGGGCGATGGTCCTTATGGTTCTTTTTCTTTAAGCCAGTATTGGACAGGGGGCAGCTCTTCAAATAGAGGACTGTCCTCTGTAAAATAGGACACATGGAGCAACATCCAAGTGGGCCGTTCTGCAAGCGGGGTCCACTGCTGATTCCATCCTGAATCAAGAAGCGCCCACAGTTTACACAACAGGGATTTAGCACTTCTTTTATGAAGATCCCTGTTGTGCAAGTGCTACTTGCGGAACGGTAATGGCGGTGGCCTCCACCTGTGCAATAGGCCAGTTGGATACTGCCCAGGACCACCCTAATGTTGGCCCAGCAGACCAACTTGCATCCTCCATACATTCAAGGTAAGAATGGGGCTCCATGCGGGTATATAGCTGTACATACAGAGCTCCTTGTGACTGGGAACCTATGCAATTTGGACCTACACTGTAGAGCAGATGGTGCCTTCCAGATGTTTTGGACTACAACTCCCATCATCCTTAACAGTTCACCATACTGTCTGGGGCTTATGAACATCTGAAGATCTTGATCTTGCCTGTACTACCAGCCAGGCATGTGTAAAGTCCTATAGGTGGAACTCCATTTTCAGTCATTCCCATTTCCTGCTTTGGACTGCTGTGGAAATTCCATCATTGATATTCATTTTGGCTGGTTCACCTTTTGCATTTCTCTTCCCTCAAATGTTTGCTTCAGCTAAGGCAGCGGTGCTTAACCTCAGGCCTTGGGGGCCAAATCCAGGGGCCAAATCCAGCCCTCCTGGGATCCCAATCTGACCCTTTAGCACTTCTTTTATGAAGTCCCCAAATGAGCAGAATCACTTGTTTCGGGATTTGAGTCAGGTCAGCAGTGCTTCCTTCCATTTCCTAGATCCCTGTTGTGCAAGTGCTACTTGCGGAATGGTAACGACTGATTATTTGGTGGTTTCGTGGCTTTTGTGCAGTTTCCCCCTATTCTAAAAAGTTGAAATGCCTCTCCAAAACTTAGTTACTGGCAGTAAGAGCTTCAAGCTACTATATGCTGGTATTTTTTGTATTTTTGGTTCCAGCCCCCTTTGCCTTTGGCCTTGCACACCGCTGGAATTCTACTTTTTCTATGTGAGTGCAGGCAAACATGAACCTATGAACATTTGTACATAGGAAACTGAGACTGCAATCCTGTAGTCACTTACCCTGGAGTAAGCTTCATTGAACTCAGTGGAACTTACTTTTGAGTAAACATGTGTAGGACTGCACTGTCAGTGGTGCTGTTGCATGTGAGGATACTTCCTACCACTCTGCCTTACTCTGCCTAATGGCAGGACTGGTCCTGACACAGACTTTTTTTCCTAGAGCAGCACAACAACAACAACAACAGCCTGAAGAAAGAAGAAAATCTAGGAAAGAAAACAAACAAATATAAACACAATAAACAAACAAACCCAACAACCACTGATCACAGCCAGAAAGTATTGCAGTAGAAATAAGCCACTGGCAAAAGCTTTTTATTGATTTTTGAGAAATAGTTTGTTATGGTGCTTACTTAAAGACAAAATAATTTTAGTGTTTCTTCCCTTCTTTATTCTTGCTTCCTCTGAGGCACAATTAGGAGGTGAAAAATGCACCTTGACTTTGATGAATATTTATGTTCTAAGGTAGATTTGCACATGCATGCATATCACTCGGTGACTCAGAGCTGATGAATGGTCCACATTACTTTTGATTATGCTTGAGGTGATGCCATGTGATTTGGAGGAAGCCATGCACATGTTTGATCTCCAGGGCCTGTTTCCCATGTACACGTAACTTGATGTCGCAGCCATCAAACTGTACTGTTCACAACATCACATGACCATCCATGTGTGAGCTCATACATTTTAGCAAGGGACAGATTTTTCATAGGAGAGCAGTGCCTCGCTCCCCCCATGCCTGCTCCGAAGACAGTCTTCCGTCTTCGGAGCCACAGCCAGTGAGGAAAGAACTGCGCCAGCTGCGAGGGTGGAGGGAGGGCCCTCCAAAGACAGAGTCCCAGATGCAACCTTGGAGGGCTTTTCCGAGGTCAGAGAGGGGACTCTGACTTTTCCTATGGCCAGCCAGCCAGCATCTACCAGCCACAGGATTGCACCAAAGGTAGCTAAAACATGTACAGTAATACCTTGGATTGAGAGCATAATTCGTTCCCGAACCGTGCTTGTAATCCAAAACACGATGATGATGATGATGATGATGATGATGATGATGATGATTTATATACCGCCCAACAGCCGAAGCTCCCTTTATATCAAAGCGAGTCTCTGGCGGGCGTGAGCGGGGCCGATTTTGGCCCGCTATGCCCGCTCGAGGCGAGCGGTTACATCTCTACACTTGTATTGCAAGACGTCGCTTGTTTATCAAGTCAAAATTTATTTTAAAAAATTGGTTCACACGCTTGTCTTGCAAAATGCTCTCAGACTCAGACCAAGTTACTTGCAATCCAAAGTATTACTGTAAACATCACAACTGAGCACTGAGGTATCTGGGAGAAAGACCTTTTTTTTGTTTTTGTTTTTTGGGTATGTTCCTGTTTTCTCAGTATTAGGTAAAAAGGCCAGAAAAATGGAGACTGGGAAACAGATAGCAGAACATGTAAGCCTTTACTTGCATTATTACCTACTTGAGTGAGGAAGATTACTAGAACTTGCATTTCTTTGGATTTTGCAGTACAGTTCTCCAAGCCAAAAAAACAAACAAAAAAAAGTGTACAAAAATGCATATATTAGGGAAATGTGTAAATAAAAATGTGTGCATTGGTGAAAATAACATACAAAAATGTCTGTTATATTTGGGGAAATTGCTTGCAAAAAATATGTATATTAGGCAAAACTGCATACAAAAAATGTGTGGATGAGGGAAAATGCACATGGAAGTGCATGCAGATTTGTGTTGAATTTTTTAATATATTTTTTTAGATTGCAAAGAGATGCAAGATCAGGAAGAAACAAACTCAAGAAGACTGGAAAAATAAGACACTGAGAGGAACCAAAATGGATAGATTCATCCATGCAGGGTCTATGCCTACAAACAAAACTGATCATGACTCTCTGAAGACAAAAAGAGACCAGCCATCACCTTTTGCTGAACGTGTTGGCGGGAAGAATAGAGCAAGGGAGAAAGAGGCAGCCGTGCATCTCTGTCCTCCTCGCTCCTGGCTCATCTGTGGAACCTAGAGCAGGACTTAGGTCATTGATGGTGATAAATTGACACCAGATGATTACTGTGTTGTCAAGGCAGGTTTGCTAATTAGAAATCTCCAACTTCTTTAGATCTCTCCAGCAAGGTATTTATGGCTGTTACCTAGTCATTACTTACTGTGTGTGTTTGGCACCTTATTAATTTTTATGACGGATATGCCAAAGTACCTCAGGGGGTTTCAGCTAAGCGTCTGTTCTTTCCAAAAGGTAAAATTATGATCAGCCAACCAGAATGAGCTGGGACATGATCCAGAACCGACTGGCTCCATGGGCATAAAATTTCACTGAAACCCATGGGAAGATTTTGGAGTAAATGGGATTTTGGATTGCCCGGAGAGAAAAGCCCTGTTCAGGTGTTAAGCAGGGTCCCTGATCACGTGATCACCCTTTATCAGGATCTCCAATTCTGCAGAGAGCTCTACCCACGTTCAGGTGAACTTGAGTAAAACTCCTCTTCAGATGTTGCCACTCAATGCAGCCAGAAGGTCAGGAATTGAGGGGGCAAGGACAGGGACATATAGGCAGCGGGGTAACAATTTGCTTCTACTTATGCATTTGTGTACCTTTTTCAGGCTTCATGCCTGAATACAGCTGACGAGATTTTGAAAAGGGCAAAAGATCCCTTAGCACAAGGGTAAGGAACTTAGTGCCTCCAGATGATTTGGACTACATCTCCCATAAGCCCCAGGCAGCATAGCCAATGATCATAGCCATTCTTCAGCTACGGTCTCACTATTGTAGACCAAAACATCTGGAGGGCACCAGGTTGTCTACCCCTGCTTTAGTAGATGCACAGTATGTGCAATATTGATCATCAGACAGTAGAGCAAGACGTTGGTCATGAAGATAATACAATTAAATATTAATTTAGAATGTACCACATCCAAAAGCTTCAGCAATCTATATGCCCTGGTAACCTCCCAGTTAGATTACTGCAATGTGTTGTATGTGGGGCTGCCCTTGGAGACAGTCTGGAAATGACAGAAATCAGCAGTGATGATTTCCCCAGCATTGGATCTATGTGGTGGCAAGCACTTTGTCTACTGATTTCTGCCTGTTATGTAGCTTTTATTTGTGAGCAGAGAAAAATTGTCCATGTGTCAGGGACAATTTTCATTTCATTTCATTTCATTTCTTCAGAAGGAGGGAGGAGGAATTCTCCAACAGTTTCTTGGGGGTGGGACTCACCATTAACAATGGCAGTAACGACGGCTTCTTTCTTTGTTCCTACGTTTGTTGTTGTTGCCACTGCAAGAGGTGGCAGCAGCAACAATTGTTGGAAGCCTGGCTGCTATTTTGCACCCTCCTCAATGCCTCGATCACCAACACCTTGGCAGGACCACGTGCCTGGACCATTCTCATCCTTCAAAATGCCTTGGTAGCTTTTGGACATTGTGGGTAGTAGTGCGTAGTCAGGAGATAGTGACCGGCACACATGACAAATTGACAATGATTGAGAATAGTCAGAGAAAGGTCTGCAAAATGGCCTTCTTTTGCTCAGTGTGAGAAAGAGAAAACTCTCAGGAGTTTTTCCTGGTTTTAACATCATCCAGCCTTTCCCCTCCCCTGCTTGCTGTGTGTAACATCTTGACTTACGGAGAGTTCTGGAGAACTCAAAAGCTTGCATACTTTTTTGGGGTCACATTTTGGTTGGCCTAATAAATGTTTTTGCCCTAATATAGATTTTGGATTTTTTTTTCTTGTGGGCCAACATGGCTACTTTTGCTTTTTGTGTATCTTTAAAACATAGAACTTCCCCAGCACCACCTAAAAAAAAGAACCCCACCCCCAAAATGCCAAAAGGTAACAGGAGTACCTCTCCTCTTACAAGGATGCCAGGCAGGCTGTGTATATGTGAATAGAGTATATGGGAGAATCTACATGTAGCGATGACCAAATATTACTAACAAAACCACACCAAATAATTTCCATGGCTTTCCATTTTGTAATCATTATATGATGAAAGTCTAAGATTAATTCTGAAAGCACACTGGAAGGAAAATTCAATGGTCTTACCTAGGGGGTTGGGAGGGAAATAAAATGCAACGTAAAATGTCAGCAGGGCAATGTGTTTCCATAGCACCCATATCTATAGTTATAACAACTTACATAGCCGGAGATGACAGGGAGCGAAAATCCATATTACTTTCACTTACAGGGGATAGCGCTCAATAGAGCGCAGAATTATTGACTTCCCTGGCAGGGAAAGGTTAAGACTTATATTTAAGTAGCCGCTGCAGTCAGCAGTGCAGAACAAGTCACACATGTGTTCAACCTTCAATAGCCCATTGCTGTTTCTGCTGCAATGTTTCGACGGCTAGCCAGCAAGCAGCGTGAACTATTTAGCATTTCCTTATACAGGGTGATATCTCAAAAGCCAGGGTTCCTCAATCCATGATGTCTCTGTTACCAGGTCACTGCACGCTGAGCTCCAGAAGGATCCCACTTCCCACCATACTTGTTTCCAGAAGGGCATGACAGCTGCCCTGCAAGTCCCACAGGGATGGAAAGTTCAAGGGAACATAAGTAAGCGTAAATATAGAGAACATCAATCCTCCTCCTCCTCCTCCTCCTCCTCCTCCTCCTCCTCCTCCTCCTCCTCCTCCTCCTCCTCCTCCTCTTAGTATTCTAAGGAACAGTAGTGACAAGCAATTTCAAGTTGTGACTCTCTGGAACATGTCAACTCAGCGGGTTAATTAATTCCAACATGATGCTAGTGGAAAATTGCTAGTGCAACAGGAATATTTTCCCTCTCTCCTCCCCGCTGCAGCCCTCTGCACCACCCTGAAATCTGCCCCAGAGGGTTTCCCAGCCTTCCAGAGCAGCTTTTGAGGATGTACAGGGGACATCACGGCGGGAGGATCACCCACCCCTTCCTGGTTCCACTGGTGGAACTACTTCGGCCACTGGAACGACACCATTGGATTCAACCCAACAGTATTTTTTCTCAGATTTCAGCCAGGATGGTGGCATATGTTGGTTAATTTCTAAAAGAAAGAAGTGCCTTCCTGGAATCATGCCATTTTCTAGGGTTGTGCGAAACAGGAAAACTGGAGCTCACTGAAGTTCTCTGAATTCGATCTCAAAGTATGTTCCAATTCGAGACTGTATCAGCTTTGTTTTTTTCTTTTCTTTTCGCATGAAAAATCCATGCTTTCATCAATTTTGTGAAGGTAGAGAGCAGGGCTCAGCACAGCGCTGTCCAAAAATTGAGTTGGTAATGCAGGCTCATTCTGGATCGGCTTCAGTTCTGTTGTTTCAGCGGGAAGCCTACTTCACCTTAGGATCCAACAGAACCAGACTGAGTTCTGCTCAGGCTTTGAGCTTCATCCGAAAGCAATGCACATTCCTAGTATACACTCTTACCTAGAACTTATGTCTGACTCTGAGAAGACAGATATAGGATTGTGGTGTAAGAAACGTAAGAAATAATTATCTTTTGTTTCAGGGTTTCAGGAAGAGATTTCAAATATGGGGATATGGTTGGGGAGAAGGGGTGTTGTTCCCTTTTACTGTGCATCCTAATGACTGTGTTTTGCTATATGTTTTGGTAGGTACAAAAAATAATTATACTCTCTGGAAGAAATTGATTTCATACAAGATGATTGCTACTACGTTAGACAAGGCAGTGATATGTGAACAGCATAATTATGAAAACACACACACACAACGTTATTTTTATGGAAGGACTGTATGCAGAAGGTGACTTTCCCACTGTACAAATTGCTGATAATGTTGTGAAATTTGTTGTGTATAATAGCCCTTCTGGAAATTATTAAAAGTTCAAGAGTGATAATTTATTTGAAGTGGATACATTGTTCCAGAAGAACATCAGTCCTAAAGCCAAGTCTACAATCCAGTTATGCAGCTCTATGCTGCAATGCAATAACACTTATTTGGGAGTAAGTCCCATTTATTTATTTATTTATTCATTTCATTTCATTTCTATACCGCCCCACAGCCGAAGCTCTCTGGGCGGTTCACAACAATTTATACAATAAAAACTACATAAAAACCAACAATAAAAAAATACAATATAGTTAAAAAGATTAAAAACCAAATTTAAAAGCACCGTTTAAAATGACGATAGTAAAAGTTAGTAAAACTAAGCCTACAGGTAACAATCCCCCCGCCCCCCCATGTGCTATTTTGAGCTCTTAACTATTGAATGCCTTGGCATAGAGGGAAGTCTTAACCTGGTGATGAAAAGATAGTAAGGTTGGCACCAGGCGGGCCTCAGTGGGGAGCTTATTCCATAATTGGGGGGCTACCACTGAAAAGGCCCTCATCCTTGTTGCCACCAAATGAGCCTCCCTTGGAGGTGGCAGGTGGAGGAGAGCCCCAGATGTTGAACGTAGTGTCCGGGTAGATTGCTGTTGGGAGAGGCGTTACGTCAGATATTTTGTGGTCCTAAGCCATGTAAGGCTTTATAGCTTAGAACCAGCACCTTGAATTCAGCTCAGTGGAACTTACTTCTCGTATACATGCATAGGACCGTGCTGTTAGCTGTCTGAAAACTACTTAGTCCCAGGGCACAATCCTATGGGGATGCCTGCAATCCTCTAAACTTGGAGGTTTGCGCGCATCCAATGCAGAGTGGGAGGAGCACAGAGGCAAAGGTCACCTCCGCACACCTTCCACCCTGCAAAACAGCTAGACAGCCAATTCTGGTTGTTTAACTGTGGTGTTTTTTTGGGGGGGGAGGAGACTGAGGCTAGGGGCGAGCGCTGCCACTGTGCCTGCCAAGCCGAGCTGAAAGCAAGCGCCAGCCAAGGTGTCTACTGGACTTCCATGGTTCCCGGTGCTACATTTTTTAAACGTAAGATACATTAAGAACAGCCGCGATTTGCACAAGTTACATGCATTGCGGCCGCTTTTAACATATCTTATGCCATTTTCTTTGTAAAAAAACGTAGCGCCGGGAACCCGGAAGCAGGTAGGCTGAGCGGAGCTTTGGGGGGGGGGTCGAGCCTGGTGAGTTCTACACACTTCCACCCCCCAAACGAGCTCCATGCACATCCCTAGCTGAGGCACTGCCAAGTTATGTTGTATCTTGGCAGCACCAGTCTCCTCCCCTCCCTGCACCCCCAGAATGCCCACTAAACCACTTTGCTGGTTCTTTCTATGCTGGTTGTGAGGGGGGAGGGGAATCTGAGTGCAGATCCCCAACTCAGAGGTCAGAGCGATTTTCCAACTGCGGAGCTGGGAATCCGAACAATCCTATGGCCCCGTAGACGCTGTCTAGGGGACCATAGGATTGCTGTGCCCCTGACTTACATTTGCTGGCTGTAGGATTCCAGCCTAGTGATGGAGAAATCTGTCAGCTTTGGTTTCTCTTAGTTCCTCATTTTTCCAATCTCAAGGTCAGTTTGTTCAGGGTCTTTTAAAAGTTCACATGGATTTTTTTAAAATGAATTTTTGTGTGCATTGGATGTGCACTGAATTTCATAGATTTCTTAGATCATAGAGTTGGAAGGAGCCTACAAGGCTATCGAGTCCAACCCCCTGCTCAATGCAGGAAACTAGAGGAGGGGTCTCCCATCCAAGTGATAACCAGGCTTGACCCTGCTACGTTGACCCTGCTTAGCTTTCCACACTCAGACAAGCTGAGCCAGCATAAGCCACAGGCCTGGGCTCATCTGTCTGAAGCCTGAGCCAAATTGGGCTCCTTTGGACCATCTGGTGCTTCCCAAGGTGACGTGGGCTTCCCTGCAGAGTGACCAGAACTGAAGATGGACTCCTGCATGAAGCTTTGTTCACAATTCAGCTTCAGAAAGGCCGATAGCGTGTCTCCAAAGATAGCATGTTTTGCTTTCATTTCTCTAAACGCCTATGGGAAGAAGGGAGAGGGAGGGGCTTGACAGGTCCACCTTCTAATCATAGGGCACAGTTTTCCAGGAGCTTTCCAATCACTGTGCTTTGAGGGACGGAAGGGTTGAGACTGTGAGATCGCCTTTTTTCCAATGCTATCAGGCTTCACTATGAAAAAAAGAAGAAGCCTTAAGCTGTTTTTTGAAGCATCATAACACCGTAGTCGCTGTACCTATCCTTCTGAAATTTTGCAGATTTCTTGCCAGGAGATATCTCTATGACGTGTGCGATTTTTAAATGAATTGCCCCCCCTCAACAAGGGTGGGTGGGAAATTGAAGCAAATTACCCACCCACCCACCCACCCTAAATTTGAAGATCCCCTTCCATATAAATCACTGCACGTACGCTTCTGAAACTTGGCAGGTTTCTATTTTAGGAACACCTCCTCTACGCCCCGTGTAATTTTCAGAATAATGGTCCACAAGGAACATAGGGAGATAAGCATGCCCTTTTTCTTTTGATACCCTCAAAATGTAAAGGCCGCTTTTGCACAAAAATCCCTGCACCTATTCAACGTAAACTTGGCAAGGTTGATCCACTCAGAAGGGGCAACTACCACTGCTAATTTCATCTGACTTTGCCAATTAATAAAAATGTTATGGCAGTTCCTTTAAAAAACCCACAACAAAAAAGCAAAATATAAAGGTGAGTAGCCCCCCCAAGCCCTACCGCTATATTTCTGAGATTTGGCAGGAGCAATCCCTTCCAAAGGGGATACTAACAAAAAGTGGTAATCTTTAAAACAAAACAAAGCAAAACCATGATAGTCAATGGGAGGCACAAAGTCGCACATTTCTGAATCTCGACTCAGGTTCGAAACCCGAATCAAAGCTGACTGACAGCCTCTGAATCAGCCTGAGCTGCATCTGGCCTTTTTAAAAAGTGCTGAATCAGGGTCAGAGTAAAATCTTGCGGTCAGCGCGCACCTCTCATATTGATGGATGCCATTTTGCCACATACAAAAATATATAGCCAGCTTTTTTTCTTCAGATACTGCATTTTAAATATTGTTTTCAGCAATATATGCATTTTGTGTGCACATTCCCCCAATATACACATTTTTGGATTGGAGGACTCCATTGCACAAGTTGGAGAAGTGCAAATTTCAAGGGATAACTGAGTGTTTGCTCATGTATTCGCTTAAAAGTGTGACATTCACTAAGTTTATGTTAAAAAGCAAACTGAACTCATTTCTCCCCCATCCTTTCCCCAGTCTGTAAGCCAGTGTTCTCCAACCTTGGATGTCCCCAGATGTTTTTGGCCTACAACTCCCAGCATGCCCCAGCCAGCGTAGTTGGCTGGGGCATGCTGGGAGTTGTAGGCCAAAAACATCTGGGGACATCCAAGGTTGGAGAACCAGGGCCGGATTAAGAGCATTATGGGCCTGGTGCTGAGGATTTTGGTGGGCCTTTTTATGGAAATAAATAAAATGAAGACGCAATTTTATAATAAAACAAATTAAATATTTTAATTACCATTAAAGTGCCAAAACAGAAACATATTGAAAATATTTCTTTTTTTGTAAACAATAAGCTTGTTAACTCAATAAAACCGTTCATCACATATCGTTGATGATAAGTACCTCCACGTTTTTTAACCTCTAGGGCAGTCTTCCCCAACCGGGGCCCTTCCAAATGTTTGGGGCCCCAGCTCCCATCTTCCCCAGCCATTGGCCATGCTGCCTGAGGCAAATGAGAACTGTAGTCCAAAATATCCAAGGGGGATATTTGGTGAACTCTGTTCTCTGGGGTTTTTCAAAATAAAACTTAAAATGCCACACAATTCCCCATGAAAGCGCACGTGCACACACACACACACACACACACACACACACAC